>VUQJ01005680.1:11885-22086 GCA_015108635.1 Andinoacara biseriatus
CCCCCAAACAGTACTCTTGATGGGCCACTGGCACATGGTGAATCCACAAAGACACCTTCTCCCATTCAGCTTTAAGCAAGTTTCAGCTGAAAAGTCTCCTGCACACAACACTGGTACTGTGCATGTGCCGTCAGACACCGTTTAGTGTTGTAACTGGCATGTTATACGCTCCTGTGCTCTTTCCCTTTTCTTCTTAGTCCCGTTCATAAAAGCTCATTTATGAGTAAACCGTGCAATGTTTTTGAGCCACACAGTGGCCCATCGAGCCAGTCTGAAAGTAGAGTCTTGTTTTTCTCGGTCACCATATAAGGAAGAAAGTAGAACAAGATCTTGGCAAAAAGGCACATTCCAAACTCAGTGACTTTAGTTTGTTTTAACCATTTTATACGTCGTCCTTTAAAGTTTTATTACTTCTTGTGAAAAATCCAGAAAATGCTGTAGTGTTAAGCCCCAAAGGTACTCTCACAGTGTCGTTGGCACACGTGGGCAATGGATGTTTTTGATAGTCTTGCATAAATAGTTTCCGTGTAAAAGGTCGCTCCTCCATCTTTCGTTATCCCAGGCTATTCCCCATCTGTTAACAGAACAACAGGGATAACAGTGAAATCTCTTTACCTCCTCCCTCTCCTCCCTGCTGTCATTACTTTGGGCCTTCAGAAGGACGCACCATGCTCTGTGAACCTAATCACGCTTTTATTTGTTCAGCTTAATCATTTAGTCTGAAAACAGATTCTCTTTAAAATAGTATAAAAATCCACAACAGTGATGCACTGTGGTTTTGCTCATCTCTGTATATACAAGACAATCACATTTAGCCAGTCCATCAAAATGTATTTTCACTGCTCGAAAGTTACACACTATCACATTCATGCTGTTTTTTTGAGAATAAAGAATATTTACAAATATTTCTGTAGTTATTTAGGCAATTTCAAAATATATAATATTTAATCTAAAACCTGGCTTTACTACTTTGGTGGTTTACACCTAAGCATGTTTTTTTTCTTCTCATATCGCTTTCCCATCCACACTGCAAACATCTCCCTTACTGTGATAAACTACCTCAAAACGGCTGTAGACTTTCTTCTCCTTCCTCAGGCTCTCTATCCTCCTCAGCAGTCCCTCCCGCTCCTGGTTGTTGCCAGCTGGTCGCAGAAATCGGTTCTTTTTTATGGAGTTCTGTCTCTCCAGTCCTTTATCTCCGGCATCTCCATCTTTGTCCCCTCCCGTTTCTTCTCGGTCCTGGCGGTTCTTCTGGCTGTTGGCGGAGATTTGCTCGAGAATGACTTTGGTATCATCTCGTAAGTTGCTGCTGAAAAGAACAGAGCTGGCTACGGGCTGGTATCGGGATGAAACAGATGTTCCAGGTGTTCCAGTTGATGTTTTATGATTGGTTGTGTTTTGATCAGCAGTGGTAGACGCTATATCTTTAGATGATGAGCTCTGTTTTTTGCTTGATTCGCCAGTAACCTCTATGACTGTGCTCATGCTTCTGTCCTCTACTGAGCTTTTCCTTTCTTTATCCTTGGGTCCCAGGAATCCCTTTAGCCTCTGAGTCTGCTTCTTTAGAAAGTCGAGTGTCTTGCCCTCACCCTTTCCCTCACCAATTGTGTTGATGGATGTGGTGGATCCCATAACCTTTTTCAGCCCTTCCTTAGACTCGTCATGTGACAGAGAGCGACTCTTTTTCATTTCACTCTTCTCTGCATCTGTAGCGTCTGTGGTCAAATTCTCCTCACCACAGGAGATGCGACGAGGATTCAGTCCTTTAAGCTTCATTGGATCCCTCTTGAAGATCTTGGGTGAATGAAGAGGCTTTAGAGACTTGAATATGTCTTTCTTTTGACCTTCTGATGCATTCTCCTCTTTCTGAGATTGCAATGTCTCTGAAGGCTTCAGTGAGCTTGAATAAGGTTTGGCAGTGATTATCGGTGGTTTTGATGAACTGAATGAAGGTCTGCGAATATTAAGCTCTGCCACTTTTGCCGGGATGTCTGACTTTGTGGGTTCAGGTTCTGCTGGTCTGACTGTGACCGCTGTCATCTTTGAAGTTGTTTGAAGTGTAATGTCGGGAGGAGATTTTTCCAAAAGATTTGGCTTTTTTTCAGCAGGCTCTGGTGCTTTTAGCGATGGCTCTGTCTCCATTTTTGAGGCACTTCTTTTGGCATCCAGTTCTTTGAAGTACTGCAGTCGGCTAGCTGGGTCGTTCAGAGTTAATGATACTGTGACTTCAGGTCTTGCGACAGTGGATGTTGTCTTTACTTCTTCATTAAGTTTTTTAGGTTCTTCTTTAGGTTTAATATCATCTTTTAATTGTATCACATTTTTCTCTTGCTTCTCATTTTTTTCTTCTTTCTCCTTCTCCTTCTCTTCCACTTTCCTTCGCCACTCGAAAGGTTCACGGGATAATGACCTCCTCTTTTCTAGGATCTGGGCCACAATGGAGGAGGTGCGCACTGAATCTAACTCCTCGTCTTGTTCCGTAGCTGGTTTTAGACCTAAGCTACCACTGTGTATCTCTGCCTTGGAAGATGAGAATATAAGTGAGGAACGCAGACGAGAGCTACGCTGCAGGAGTGGGTTAATACGCGAGCGGAATGACTCATGTTTGGAGAGAAGGACTTCTGGAGCACCTTTTGCATCCGCATCCGCCTCCCTTGTAATCCTCTCTGTCTCTTTTTCTTTTTCCTTCTTCTCCCTCTCTTTTCTCTCCAATACAAGACGAGAAGGAAGCAGATCCTTGGATGTTGGTAGGACAGAGTCTTTATTGCTGCTCTCAGGTAGTTTAGGCTTTCCAAAGCGTGGTCTCAGGATATCAGGTCTGGGCTTGGGGGGAACATTTGGTGGCTCTTTTATTCCAAAGGCTGGAGCTGAACTTCCAGTTTCAGCTGGTTGCTCAGCTTGAGGATGCTCATCAAATGCATCAGGACCTATAGGCTGAGGCAGGCCTTCTTCTCCACTGTCATCATAAGTGTTTAGATAGGAGTTGATCCTCCAGCTTCTCAGGCCTTGCTTTACACTTGAGTCCTGCTCTTGTTCTTGATCGTATTGTTTGTTAAATGGTTTCTTTTCTGGTGGGTGGAGCTGTGTCGGTGAACTCTGACAGGCATACGCCTGACCTATGGTTGGCCTTTTATGGGAGGATCCTCCCCCATATCTCCCAGCTAACGGAGGGACATTGTGGCCCTCGAGTCCTCTCAGATCCTCAGATGAAAAGTATTGTCTGCCATAGTTTCCAGGTGGAGCCTCCGGGTCTGAGCGAAAGCTTGAGTCTGAATACTGGTCAATGGAGAGGTGTGGAGGACGGTTTCGAAGCCTGTCCAAGTGTCCCTGTCCAGAACCTGGCCCGGGTCCTTCACTGTAGTAATTGCTGCTTTGAATCGCTTCTCTGTAATGAAAGTACACTAGTTATTACTTGTTGCTTCATAAATGCATATATTTACACATAAAAATATGTAGGTTTATGGTACATGTGATAATTTGGGATTATTCGTATCTCAGCAGTAGGCATTAAAAGATTTACTACCTGTGGAAGTCTGTCTCATCCAGATTGTTCATGACTCTGTGCTGCATAAATTGTCTTGAAGATGTGTAGGTTTCCTGGGTTCCTTCTGCATAGCTGTGTCTTTTGAAGGCACTGGCACTCATCTCCATCTGCCTGGACACAATGGACCGTCCCTGTTCCAGGAATGACTGCTGAAGGCGAAACTGCTGCTGTGAATACTTTCCAATAGTAATTCCTGGTGCAGGTTCCACCGTTTGACGAAACGTGTCATTCCTCCGGAAAGGAAGCACAGAGTTACGATCAGAGTCCCCATAGGGGTAGGCAGAGGGAATCTCAGGCTGTCTTCTGAAACCTATTGGGTTTCGCAAAGACTGGGACCTCTTTAATCCGAACTGGCTGCCTAAATAGTTGCCGGTGCTGCTTGTATCAGAGACAGTAAGTGCTGCATTGTTTGGGTCAATGACTAGAGGCTCTGACTGAGCATAGAGAATGCGAAACTCCTCATCGAAGGTGGAAACGAGCTCCCCGAGGAAGAGGTGGGCGATGCAGCGGTGGATCTTCTCATAGGACCACATGAAACTGTAACAATATAAAGGACCAGAAAGGCAAAGGGTATTTACATTTAAAGAATAACTGGCAGCAGAGTGCATTTGTTATCAACACTATTAAATTACTCACCTGTAGTTCCCACTGAGTACAGCCCTGCAGTCAGCCAATAGGAAACGATCTTTCACCTGCCCCTTAAATGATTTCCCTGTCCGGGTGTAATAGGGTATTCCTGCCACAGTCCGGACACGTATCATCTATAAAACCAAAATTTCAATTGTTTTATATGAACCTCAGTGATAATTATAAGTAAAGACATAGCAAGAGCCAGCTTTTAATTTTAATCCAGTTTTGAGATATCATAAAATTCAAACTAACCGGATTAAACTCCAAGTTGACTTTGCAGTTGACAACCATAGAGACAAAGTGATGAGCGTCCAGCTCATCCAGTAAAATGTAAACAGGAACGTGGCGTGCTGCTGCTTCCAAAAGGTCACTAAAAATGTCAATATCTGTGAACACGTCCATTACCACAGCAATAACCTGGAGCAGGAGGGCAAAAGCAAGAAAATTAGGCGCAATTTGTTCAGTGTAACAAAGAAAATCAAATATTTTCTACAATTGCTGCTACAGCAAACGCACAAAGCATTGTGTTTGTTCAAGTTTTAATCAACAAAAATACCAAGCCTGTTTCAGTTCAGTCAGGACCACTATACTGAAAAGAAGTGTGTTATATAGAGCTTTAGTAATTTATATTTATATTTGGCTGTGCTGCTCTGTTCGGGAACTCTCTGCCCTTTCACACCCACGTGTGGAAAGCATGGTGGAGAGATCAGCAGCAAGAACTCAGCACTGAACAGAGCAGGCATCAGTGACAACAGATATGACACCGATGAAGAAATACCATTAAAAGTAAGGCGTATGGTAGCATGCCTTATGTAAGATTTACCAATAACAAGCAAGTCCATCCCCCATGTACATGTTGACAGTTTTGTTGAAAACACGTGTTCCATAAACACACCGGCAGAAATGGAGGACAGCTACTCACACACAACCCACCACACCAACAGGTTTGACTGCTTATTGCATTTGGCACCCTTATTTCCATGAATCAGGCATTTTATTTAGCTAAAGGCCAGCCAGTTATAAATATGTCTGCAAGGGTGTGGTGGCAGGCTTGGCATAAAAAGTAAGATGAGCTTAACAATGTGATAACATAACCGACATGCACACAATGTCCCTGGCGGCCCTCTATCTCACCCCTTTTTTCATATCTTCCGAAGGTAATAACACTTTATTGTACAGCCATAATATATATAAATTAACAGGAGTTCCTACCCCTTTACATGTAAAACCGAGATTGTAGTGTATGGACAAATGAATAGATATGTGCCATTTTTTTAAATATATGAATTTAGAAACATAAATTTTTTTGATATCATAACTAGATTACTCTTTTTCATTGTCTGCTGAAAGAAAACCACACATGCATGTTTGAACACATCCTTATCCGCTTTTGCTTACTTGGCGTGCGTTCTTGATGAGTCTCCTGGCCTGCTCCTTGATGCTCGGCATGTCAGGATCAGAGGGGTTGACTAGAGTGGTGACCTCTGTGGGACCAGCGAAGCTGTGCTGCGGCAGCGGCCAGCCCAGGTCCAGCCCCGGGGCAGCCAGGTCAGACTGAACCGGCCAGTAGGTGTCAGAAGATCCTTCGTCCTCGGCGCCTCTCTCGTGGTATGTCAGCTCTGGGACCCCCGTGGTCTGGTTGGGCACCTGGATTGTCGACTTGATATGTTCAATTTCCATTTGTGCCAGAAAACTGGGCACATCTGCCAGCTGGAGGAATTCATAGTAGCTCTGGTGTAGAAGGAGACACAGCAGTTCGGGAGATCATAAAAGCAGTGCATATGCGTTTTGTACATTAGATTAGTTTTAAGCACAAACAGAGAGTTATTACCTGTACATCATTTTCTGTCAGAGCATCAATAGCTAGACGATACTCCTCACGGTAGTGTGGAGGCAGGTAGTTTGGGTCGAGAGGGTTATCGCCTATCGATGAACTCTGAGACCGGTGCGCCATTGTTGGAGAGGGTCAACTCAAAGGTCAAGGCTCAGGGGTGAGGAAGGAGGAATTTAAACCTGCAAGAAAAAATATAAAATTGAGTCACACAACAGTTAACATCTTCACAGCTGGTTTTCATGTATTTAAGTCAGATTGCTTTTGCAGATCGACCCGGCCCCAGATAAGCGGAAGAGAATGGATGGATGGATGGCTACTGTATTTGCACATACTTTAAATAACACACTGACTCCTCCATCCATGAGACACAATGCTTATGATTCAACAAAATATCCCCTTGGGTGTTGAGAGGAAAAGGCCTTAGTGTATGGAAACACACAAACAGACGTTACCTGTAACCCCTCGCACAAAGCAACTATTGTTCCTGAGTCAACGGCAGCTTAACAGTTTAACAGGCAAATTTATCACAGAGTTAATAACTGTGTCAGATTTTTATTGCTTGCCCGTACAATTAGTGTAATACTTTAATTAAACTAACAATACTTCTTGACAATATGTGGAATTGTCGACAAATGAGTAAGTACTCCAGAAAGCACGCATAAAAGAATAACTGGGTAATTGGTGCAATGGGAGAGCGACTTCCTGGTTTTATAGGTAGAAAAGATGAGAGTTAAACTTTCATATTTCTCATATATGATTAATTAGATTAAATGAAAGAACCTCATTGTAATAACACCAGTGATTAATGAATTTTTAGTGTGGGTTAGTTAAAAAAAAACTGTATGCAAAGGCGAGAACAAAGTACAACAGCTGGATACAGAGAAAACAGGGAGAAGGTGAGATTAAGAGTGCAAAGGAGAGGTAGGAAAGGCATGAGGAGGTGTAGAGACAGGTTCTTTCATAATACCATAAACTTGTCGTGCTGGTGCGTCATAATTCATGTTGCTGCTTAGACCTTATTTTGAAAAAATCTGCCAGTCACGGCAACCAAACTCGTTGAAATTGTTATGTTGAACCGGGCTGCTGCTATGTAAGATTTTGTGAAGATATGCTTGTTCAAATGAGAAGGAGATAATGAAATTTATGATTCAATTTCCAGATTCTCAGACCTTAAGGGGTGTGTTTGACATTACTAAGACCCAGATTTGTTTGTCGGTTTATCGGTGAGGGTGACACACACACACAGACACACCTAAAAACCCACACAAACAATTTCATGAAGCTTTGACTGTTGTGAAAAATTAGATTTTTGGTGCTGATCTGGACCTCTTTTCCTTAAATGAGATAAAGCATTGGCTTTGCCTGCGTAGGGTTTTTCTGTGTGCCCTTCTAGTTTTGTATGTGGATGAATGAATTGATTATATGCAGTATACACATAATAGATAATATAATGATAAGCTAGAATTAGAAAACAAGGTTATAGAAATCCCTCAAACCACATTTTCATACAGCAATTTATTCTATATACTTTAAGCATTTTATCTACCTCACATACTGCACATGGGCAGTTTAGAATCACCATTTAAGCTAAAATGCATGTCTTTGGACTGTGGGAGAAAGCCAGAGTACCCAGAGAGACCCCACGCAGGAAAACATGCAAACTACCCACAGCAAGGCCCCGGCCGGGATTCAAACCAGGAGCTTTCTTCCTCTGATGCAACAGCTCTAAATGGTGATTTTTTTTTTTGTTTCAAAAACATGAAACATCAACAGATTTCCCAAACATTGACTCGACTCCGCTCGGATCGGCCGCTTGTTGTGTTTGTGGCATTGTAAATACTTGTGCAATTGTAGAGTGGACAAACTGTGCAACATCAACACTCATACCACGGTTTCCCCATTTTGTCTTTAGTATTTTAACTTTCATTTATTAGCTGTTAGAAATGCCAAATACCGATATGTCAGCAGACAGCTAATACTGGCTCTAGTGTTAACCACTCCACCACCACGCCATCCGGCAAATAAACTCTAAACTCGATGCCATCAAAAGCTTGTTTTGTTTGACAAAAATCAAAGGCACCCAGTGTACTGTCACAGAAGAATGTGTAAAGCACATCATCACAACACATCGACACATTTTTTCCTTTTTCTCTGAAGGTGTAGCTGCTCTGCAGTTTCACTATACACTGTATAATGGTATTAAAAGGCTTCTAATTCTAATTCTTACTAAGAACCAGGTAACTTTTCCTCTATTCCTTTTGATAGTCAATAAAGTCCCAAAAAGAAATCAGTGGAGTTACTGTTAACCTTTTTTCCAAAAAATAAAAGATACTTTACTAAACACACACTTACGCTTATAAGGTTTTGTTTGGCATTAGACAAAGAAACAATGAAAATGAACAGTTGTAAAAACATCTCAGGCTTGATTCCAGCCCACAGCACACTTACATATTATGAACCATCACCCAAGGCAACCAGGACACTGTTTCAGTGATATTTAATGTGGTCCGCACAGCTTCGTTCTGGAGAGTTGCATGTTGGTGGAGAAAAGAGCTCACAACCACTGCACTGCTTCAGTATTTAAAGTAAGCGGGCAAATCTCAGGAAACATACATGGCTTCCTCTTGCACATAGCATGTGGTTGAAACAGGAAGTGGATACATCTCTGGCTGGCTGAGCAAATTAGGGCGTGTGTGTTTAACCTGGGGTCTGAGTGAGAGGGTGGGTAGGTGTTCAGTGAGTTTGTACCTGCTTTACAACTGCGCATGACGTTTTCTCTGTAAACTTACGTGCACACTTGAGAGATTAATGATGGTGATAGCAAAGGGGCCAAGTCCAAACCCACAATCAGTGGGAGAACCCGGTTTACTCAGAGACCTGGTGAGTCATCAAGTAGCCTGGTTGGCGTGGCCTGGGGATAACTTGCAACAGACTGCCGAGCTGGTGATTCATCTGCTGACAAAATGGCTGACATCCTGTTTCCCTATTTATCTTGTGCCATTGAAATTAGGCTTTTGTGGTGAGCATTTGCCTTTCCATGCTCTGCGGTGTTCAGGAAAGGAATGCCGGAGCGCACATGGAATTATTTCCCCCCCGGAATCCCAAGGAATTTGATTGTTTAGGTCTTTATTTTAAAGCAGTCTGCTGCAGCACCATGGCACCATGGTCGCTGCACCTCACCACTGAGGCTGCAAATAAAGTGCAAACCCAAGAGATCTGCATCTGTTTGTGCTCAGAAAAGCTAACACGTACACAATACAACAGCCCAAAACCCAGCGTGAGTTCCCTCTGAATGATAAGTCATTGTATTCTAGAGGTCAAGGTGACCTCTCTTATTTTGTACCAACAAACAATAAGTTTACTGTCACATTTGATAAAGAAATGCAGCAAAAAGAAATACTGAGAAGTATTTTTGGTAGTGTTACTGTTTTTGCAATCAATTGATTATTAAAAGTGTTGACAATAGCTTAGAGGAAGGCAGCCTAAGGAGGAAATGACCTAAGTGGTTGACTGAACAGCACAGTGGCACTAAATAGAACCTTGGTGGTGGTGGTAGTGTGTGTGTGTGGGGGGGGGAGGGTTCCTATGCATCCTCCTCACTGCTGTGTCACCGCACAATGAGGCAACAGATGAGTAACACAATGTCAAAAGCATGACAGACTTTCCCCACCTCACCTGGCCGACTGGTAGGATATTCAAACAAATACTGCTGCTTTGTTTGCTGTTATAGCAACTGCAGCAAGCATCAAACTGCTGATCAAAGTGTCTCATGATGATCGGGATCTCTGTCTTACTCCCTTTGTTGTAAAGCTTTTAGTTGCTCACAGAGGGACGATTCTGCCCTAAATGTACCATAAACAAAGCCGCACTGAAACACTAAACCCGGCCGGACTAGACACAAAGGCAGCAACAGACTGCAGCTTCTCCAGGCTGATAAACCAAATATTCAGATGTGCACAGTGTTTGCTCACAAGGCGTAAAAATGGCCCATTCTCAGCATTCCTGCACGAATGAGAAGAAGTGGAGAACTGTAGGTGAAGAGCAGAGGGAGTGTAAATTTCATCTGTCTCGACATGTAAATCATGAGACATGAGAGAAGCAAGCCTGAGGACACAAACTATCAAGAAGAAACTCTAAAAAAAAAAAAAAAAAAAAACCCCCCCCCCCCCCCCCCCCCTCTTTCCCCCCCCCCC
>VUQJ01005680.1:26992-52907 GCA_015108635.1 Andinoacara biseriatus
AAGAAACTATGTAGTTATTTAGCAAACAAAAAGTAGTGCAGTTGCAAAGATCATCAAAAGCTATGATGAAACTGGTTCTCATCAGGACCGCCCTGGGAAAGAAAGACCAAGAGTTCCCTCTGTTGCACAGAATAAGTTCATCAGTGTTACCAGCCTCAGAAACCGCAAGTTAACAGTACCCCAGATATGAGTTCAAGTAGCACACACACACCCTAACATCAACTGTTCAGAGAAGACTGCATGAATCTGGACTTTGCTCTGGACTCTGCTGCAAAGAAGTCACTTCTAAAGAAGAACAACAAAGAGGAAGAGAATGGCTTGGGCCAAGGAACACAAGGAATGGACATTAGACCAGTGGAAGTCTGTCCTTTGGTCTAATTAGTCCAAATTTGAGATTTTGGGTTCCAAACGCCATGTCTTTGTAAGATGCAGAAAAGGTGAGGGGATGGTTCCTGCATGTGTACTTCCCACCATGAAGTATGGAGGAAGAAGTGTGATGGTATGGGGGTGCTCTGCTAGTGACACTGTTGGCAATTTATTCAAATTCCAAGGCACACTTAATGAGCACGGCTACCACAGCATTCTGCAGCGACATGCCATCCTATCTGGTTTGTGCTTAGTGGGACCATCATTAGTTTTTCAACAGGACAATGACCCCAAACACATCTCCAGGCTATGTAAGGGCTATTTGACCAAGAAAGAGGGTGATGGTATTGGCTGTCCTAAAAGTTGCTATATGACATCATCATCCCAATTTGCATAATTGGTCATTTGCATGTAGTTGTAATCAAGGCTGTAGAAGAGAGGAATAACATCTTTGGAGAGACAAAAAGTGAAAAAAAACACCCTAAATATGTTTAGAACTACAAATGAATTTATGAAATAACTTTATGACTTTAATGTTTTGCCTAGACCCACATTACATAAATGAATGGGATGGGATGGGATGCAGTATGAAGGCTGCATGTATACAAAACACAGCGACAGCGGAGGATTTCAGGTTTCCGGTCTATCTCCAAAAAGTCACCGGAGAAAGTCGCTAAATTTGTCGCTAGTTGCTTTTTGGAAAAAAATTGTCACTAAATCTAGCGACAAAGTCACTAAGTTGGCAAAACTGGGTTGCATCAGATGACCCGGTCTCAATAATCACCTGCTCCAAACTCAGTTGAGATGGTTTGGGATGAGTTGGACCACAGAGTGAAGGCAAAGCAGCAACAAGTGTTCAGCACCTCTGAACTCCTTCAAAACTGTTGGGAAACCATTTCAGATGACTACCTCATGAAGCTGACTGAGAGAATGCCAAGAGTGTGCAAAGCTGTAATCAAAGCAAAAGGTGCTACTTTGAAGAATCTAAAATCTAAAACATATATTGGTTTGTTTAACTCTTTTAATTTACTGCATGATTCCTCATGTGTTCATAGTCTGGAATACTTGTAATTTGTTATTGATTAATGTCAGGAAAAAAAAAAAAAATATATATATATATATATATATATATATATATATATATATATATATATATATTTTTTTTTATCATTACATGGTGTGCTAAACCTGAGCTTTTTTTCTGAGGCCTCAAAATGTCTAGTTCAAAACCAGTGGGTGGCTATGTGATGTCATTTAAATCATGTTTCTTCCATTTTTTTTGTTCAAACCTATTGCATTGGATTGAATTAGTATGTCAAGAATTCATCATACTTTGCAGCAGCATTTATATCATATTTATAGAAAGTTTAAAAACAGCTTTTTGGAGTTGCATCAGAGTCAGCACTCAGCTAAACCTCCTCCAGAATGTATATTTATAAACGGTGTGATTTTCATTTCTCAAGGTTATCCTTAGCTCCAATGTCCCTCACATACTTCTATAAACAGAAAGTGACGATGCTCTAAACCTCAGATTGATCGCATTTTTTTCCAGTATCAAAGTAACAGTTGTTTGTGCATCTATGGAATTTTTTTTCCTGCAGGTGGATGTCAGTCAGTCTTATTTCATAATGGGTGCTGAATGACTGTGCTATGCTAAATTTTTATTATTTTTGATTTATATAGATTGAACTATGAATTTGGTATTGAGCGATTCAAACGTAAGTTGTCTAATATTTTGATAGCAGAAATGACATA
The DNA here is from genome assembly GCA_015108635.1 of Andinoacara biseriatus. Lineage (NCBI taxonomy): Eukaryota > Metazoa > Chordata > Actinopteri > Cichliformes > Cichlidae > Andinoacara > Andinoacara biseriatus. The sequence goes on from VUQJ01005680.1 coordinate 29,114, forward strand.
AAAAAAACAATGTAATTCTACAGCGTCCTAATTGATTTTTAACACAAAGGTTGATGTAGGATCGACTGTAAAAATAGAACCGTTTATTTTGTACCTTTTACAGCAGCCCGCAGGATCTCTTCAGTCTGATTGGATGGGAGATAACAGTTCAATTCCCACACTTGACACCATCATCTAAACATCTATTTACCCCCATTCAAATAGCTAGCTGTGTTGGCACAATTTGCCACCCCAACCAAATGTAAACAATAACAGGCACAAAGTTCAGCTCATTACAATGAAAGCCAGTCTGGATGAGGAAGAAAGAGTTTCTCCTCCTTCAAGTGCCAACTGCGAGGCTGACTCAAACTCCCATCCTCAGCTAACAGTTCTGATAAGAGGTGGAATATCAGCAGCTAGGTCAGGGAGATCAGTCCAACACAGATCAGAAGAAGACAGGACAGCAGGGGCATAGAGCGTCTATTAACAAAACATTGTGGAGAAAATCAAGATAAGATTACTGATTTTTGGTAAAGGCTGTACTGATTAATTTGTTGACAGCCTTCAGTCTTTCTGGCCCCTCTCTGTGGCGAAAAAATTCATCCAAATTTTCTTGATTCATTCCTTCGCTGTGCAGGAACAGGTACCTCTCCAAGATCTAATCCCTCCGAATCAGCTCCAGATACACTGAGTCTGAGTTTGAGTCTGTACCCTTCCTGCTTTCCCGTCTTAAGCAGCCTTACCAAGGCCAAACAGCTGAGCAGACTTCCTGAATTGTAACGACATGCCAGGTATCTCCTGGTCCAATTCGGAGACATCCTAGTGTCAATAAGCCAAATGTATATGTCTTCCATCAACACTACAGCCAGGCACATCATCTTCCACCCTCACAGGAACCCATAACGTAGCCAGCCGGGAATGTCAATAGGATAAGAGGGAATAGGGTTCTCCTTTCCCCAATCTCCCCATGATGAAAATTTGATTAAAACAATGGCAATGAGAGACCAGCTGATCAGATCCAAAATTATAAATTCCAGTTCAAAAGTTGTGTGAAGAGAGGCTCTAAAGTAGCAAGCAGCAAAGCAGGGTAAAAAAGGAAGGATCAGGGAGAGAAGAAAAGTGCGTCCGACTCCGCTGAGGAGACAAAAGAGAAAAAAAAATCTGTATAGAACAGATTTTGTTTTGGTTGCTGGTTTCCGTTAAAACAGAAAACACTAATTTGTTGCACAGCAAAGAAGCAGAAACAGCGTTCAACACCAAGAATCTTTGTCTTCTGCTGCAATCATCAAAAGTACTGTAAGTAAGCTAATTTACAATTCCAGGCTGCATATTACCTACTTCAGAGTTGCTGTTGAAGTATAGGTTTTGTTGGGCATACAGTTGGATTTTATGCTGATGTTACCGTGTGTGTGTGTGTATGTGTATGTGTGGTTTACTGTATGTGGCCACCGTACTATGACATGTTTAAATGCCCCAAGTAGTGTTAGCAATGGTGATGTCAAAGCACGTGTATCCATAAACTTGAGTAAGGATGCCGCTGTGTGTGTTAGCCATGTGTGTGGCTGGCTGTAGCTGAACGGTTAGCATCATCATCAAACTTTATTTATCAAGCACTTTAAAAAGCCACAGCAAATACATAGTGCTGTACACCAAATGATTAAAAACATTAAAAGTAAACAATCAATTAAAACAAAATAAATAAATAAAAACTGTAATACATTAAAACAGGTAAGATCAATGTCTCATGCTGGGGTGAAGGCCAGAGAGTATAAATGAGTTTTAAGATAAGTCTTAAAAATAAACAGTGTAGGTGATTGTCTAACGTGCAAAGGCAATTCGTTCTACAACTTAGGGGCTACAATGGAAAAAGCTCTGTTCAGTCTGCTGAATTTTGTGTTTGTGTTCCACGCTATTCACAAAGTCAAGCTCAGCAACATTAACTTGCTGGAAAAAAAGGGAAAAAGCTAGACTGGCTCTGACCAAAGTTATTTATTAATGTACCAGCAAAGTATTTAATAAGCACATTAACGTAAAGACACCACCTGACTCTGCACCACTGCTCAGTTGTGGTGCTACTCTGCTACATGTGCTGTAGGCGGTGGTTTGAGTATTCTAGCAAAGCTGGTGGCAACAATGCTTTGCTGAACAAACTTTGTAATGAGAACATTTCTTGGCATTGCTCTGGCCATATTTTTCTGCATTATCTTCTACTTGTCCTCTTCGAGGGAAGAACTGTGTTCTGTTCTCCTCCCGTGTTTCAAGAAACCCGGAGAAACAATATCAAGATGGAGTGAAGCTGAAGCTCTGCTCTGGTGGAATGTGGTGGCCAAGCACCTTAATACGACTTTGTGATTAGTCACCTGTCTTTATATTTGAGTGGATTTTTGTAAGAATCATTCATGTTATGTCTCTTTTCTCCTCCATCCATCATGTATTTCATCCACTGTCACTCTCTCCAGAGAAGAAATGTCTCAGCCTATTTTCTTACAAGCACTCCTTCCCTCTCATTACCCCTATGCCGAGGCAAATAGCTCCCAGATGTCTTACTGCATTTCGCCATCCGACATGGTAAATGAGAGCCCCTGCCCACGCTTCTTTCAGAACCCAAGTGGAGCCTGACAGGGCTGTCTCAAACTCACCCTCAGCCTCTCCTTGTCCAATTAGTGCGGCCACCTGCCATGGAGTGCGTTCACTCACAACAGCTTTTAGAAAATGTGTCTTTTCAGGTGGTCCCACTGAGGGATGCAGGGTAAGGATGCCAGGTCACAGAGCAGCACTCACAGCTAATAAGGGAAATAAATCAGAGGATAAAAGACGTGACAATGAGAGGGAAAAGATGAAGCTGAGCAAGCACATCACCACTCTTCATAACACCTCAGTCATGCTGACGCCTAGTTTGTCACCCACCTGACTGTGCTGAACAGACTGAAAGTACACAGAACAGTGCACTTCAATGCAGAGATTTACTCACTGGCTGCACTCACACATTGATGGGGGTGACTGGGTTCAAACATCGGATTGAGGTTGAAAACAGCTCCAGACTCTGATGTTCCTTTCAGGATATTACATTCATATACAGTTTATGCTGTGTTAGATCTTTTGCTGTGTGCAGCATCACTGTAAATGACAGCGACTTTATATAAAAGATGGATGTAGCCACCATAACAGCACCCATCTGTTAGTGAAGCATTGCTGTGAAGCCTGAAGCTGAAGGACTTAGCTGTTGTCTTTTAAAATCAGATGTCATGAGAACGGAATAGTGACTTGTCAGTTGCAGAGTAAAGCATACCCCACGTTATCGTCATTCTGGACACCGATTCGGTTCAATTCAGGTTGATTTTTATAGCACCAAATCTCGACAGCAGTCGCCTCAAAGTACTTTCCAATGTAAGGTTAAGACCCTGCAGGATTCGATACTGATGAGCACCATAATTTACAAAATACAGAATGTTCATTGAATCTAGATATTAGAACCAGAAACTCATTAGTAACGTGTTTAAAGGGGGCACAGATTAGGGGGGCCAAGAGCAGTTTTCCCGTAGACTTCCATCTTCAAAAACAAAAGAGAGCGAGAGACTCGTGATCATATCAAAGGGGTTTTCTGATTCAGTGGAACACTGAACAGACTTTCTCAGGCAGTCTACTTCATCTTGCTACTGTTCTGACAGAACCTGATGATTATTTAATGGACAAATTGAAACCAAAGGATCCCTGAAGACTGTCAGTGTTTAGCTATGGCAAGCTGAATTAGCATTACCTGATTAATCAAAAGTAATTTAGCTGATGATACTTAAGGGTATTTTGATATTTTTTCAAATGCAAAAAAAGAAAAAAAGGCTAACCAGTTACATGTGATGCTTTGCTGCTTCTCTTTGTCATTCATGATATGTGAAATATCTGTGGGTTTGAGATTTTTGGTGTGACAAATCAAACCAGATACCTGATTTCCTGGCTCCTCCTTGCCGTAGCATTTGTGTTGGACCTCGTCAAACTCTAGCTGTGATAGCAGTTTCTTTATATGGATGTTGGAACACTGAGCTACTAGTTCTTTCAATGTTAGTCTAGATGATTGGTTTAAAAGAATCCATAGGTCCATCATTCTCTTTCTGTAACCCCTTTCGCTGAGGTTACACGCCTGTCACAGGACTCCACTTCATTGTTTCAGCACTTATACAAAAGCAGGACTGTGGCACTGGCAAGATGTGCTGAAAGGAGGAAAACAATAAGGAGCTCATCAGGGAGACAGACAGACAGAGAGAGAACAAGAGAGGACGGACACAACAAAAGGTGTGTGTTATGCATGCAAAAACTTTTAATAAATAATGGTATTATTGCTATAAAAACATAAAAAAGCACTGGCTGCTTTGTTTTCTGTTTAATATAAAGTACTTTAGAGCTTCTAGTGAAGTTGCATTATTAGTTACTTTCATAATATCATTAGGGTACTGTGCTTTCCATTTCACACAATTTGGTGTATATGTTGTATACATTCCTGTATTTCTGATGACTGAAGAAAAAAAAAGCATGGTTTTCACTGTTGGCTAGGGCCCACTAAACACTTTTGCCCATGGGCCTGTAACTTGATGATGTTCAGTGCACACAGGGCAGCAACTGTAGATGAAAACCACAGATGTACAGGAGCTGGCTTGCCAACCGGGAAACATATGGTCTTCTTATCCAATCTGCCACATTCTGCCTCATCATGTGCACCACATTCTTTTCAATCTAATTTATTCAGGTCCACTCACTCTGGATGAAGCTTTCGATGTTCATTTTAGCTACAGATGCTTTTCCTCCCCAGCTTAAAAAAAAATACAGTTGCCAATTAATGTCTCAAACCACATTAGAGGAAGCAACTGTAATTAAGTCGGGCAAATAAATGTGCATATTTTACTAACTTTAAATGATTCATATGGCTGTGAGATGCCATGTAGCAGAGACCCACATGGTTCATTTAACTCTGTAAACAGACTTCAGATTATCAAAGCCATATTGAAAATGCTTCGGTTAGATGGGGCCATATTATTCCTTACCCTGATGCAGCCTAGTTAGAAGTTACTGGCTAAATTAAACTGAACATCTGAAATGCCTCCTAAAAAAAGGGGGTTAAAGCTTTTGCATGTTGTATTTCAAGCATCCTTTAGTGTGAGTGTTGTCCCTGTGCAAAGAAAACTTGGCATTCAAATAGGCCACAAAAGGCAATGCTAGGCTAATTAATGCTCAAATGAAATAAAACTGTAATAAAAAGTGGTGGTGGAAGGGCACGGAGATCCAACACATAATAAACACAAAGTGAAATAGAAAAAAACAACATATAAGATCACAAAAGAAATCTAACTTCTGGAAGCAAGAAGAAGAAGAGCAGGAAGTGTGAAAACAAGACCTAACAAAGACAGACGCTATGGCAACACTATTTTTTGATGATCAGGCACATGTGGAGACACACAGGGCTTGAAATAGTTTCAAAATAATGCAGTTAAAGAAATAACCGAAAACTTTGTTCATGAGATGCTGATCCAAGTTACTGTGAAACTAAACTCTCAAACATGTTGAATAGTGTTTTTCTTTAGAAAAATGGGTAAAAAGTATGACATAATGTCTACAATCGAAAAAAATCAGTGCTAAGTAAAGTAATACTACATCATAGATTTCACTTTGGTACATGCAGTACCAGTGCGTCTAAACTTTTGAATGGGACTGCACATTTTTTAATTCAGTCAAACTGTTGCTGAGTCTGGTGGTGTGTGATTTAATTGACCTGAAACGCCATCCACAGGGTAGCAGGACAAACCAGTCATGGGCAGGATGTGAGGGGGTCTCCTGTGATTGCGCTGATTCTCATGAGGCAGCTGGTTTTGGATAGGTCCTCCAGGGACGGCAGAGGGCAGCTGATGTCTTTTGGGCGGTGCTGATAACTCTCTGCACTGCTTTCCTGTTTTTGGCTCTGGAACTTACGCACCATACACCCAGACAGTACGTCAGTACACTTTCCACAGAGGAGCAATTGAAGGCCAGCAGCAGCTTCTTGTCCAGATGTTTTTTCCTGAGGACACAGAGGAAGTGAAGCCGCTGCTGAGCCTTCTTAACCAGGGCCTCGGTGTTTTGAGTCCAGGAGAGATCAGCTGAGATGTGGGTGCCGAGGAACCTGAAGGTGGTGACAATTTCCACATGTTCACAATTTATTTCAAGGAGGGTGTGGTCTTGTTGGTGCTTCCTGAGGTCCATAATAAGTTCTTTGGTTTTTAGAACATTCAGTGTCAGATTGTTTACTGAGAACCAGTTTGACAGTTTTCCTACCTCAGCCCTGTATGCTGTCTCATCCCCATCTGAGATGAGCCCGACCACGGTGGTTTCATCTGCATATTTGATGATGATGCTGGTTGGGTGAAGCAGTACTGTATGCATGTTTACAGTGGACAGTTTGAGCTGTTACCTTTGGTTTGCTCTGCCAAGTAAATGTGTTTGTTTTCAGCTTGTTCCATCATCTGCTTGTTCGTGTTTGTAGCCCATTTGAACCATTACGTATTTAGAAATGATCCCATCAACCACAAAAATAAACTCACAATGCAAAAAAATGTTAAAATAAAGCACACTTTTCGTTAAAAAAGACGCGCTCTCAATTAAATTGCTAAATGAATTATGTAGAGACAGATTAATATAGGGACAGGCCTGTGACAGGCCTAGCCAGCAGCTGCTTTCATAGATTGCTGAACTGCTGAGAGACCACTTTCCCTTGAGCTGGAGCATCAAAGTGTGGTCTCATTCAGCTTAAATAAACTGAGCCCACTACAGTATTCTGCTGATGCCCTTTCACCCTAAGGGCAGGAATGATAGGCATGAAATTGGAAGTCTTTCTGCGATTGAGTTGATGAAATTCTCCTTCTGCATGAGTTGGCAAAGAACAGCTGCCCCAGGCCTCCATATATTCTTAAAGCCCTCGTATACTCTGGTGGAGTTTTGAGACTTGCAACATATGCAATACTCCCTTCATCTGTAATAAAAAAATAAAATGATGACCAAACTGCATAAGGAGAAAAAAAATATCTGTTTATTCCAATCACAGTTTGTCATTTTGAGATTTCTCCTTGAAAAAAGGATGGATTTTCTTGGAAATACCACAAAATATTTTGGTATCTACAATAAATCCAAGCCTCACTTTTAGTTTCTAGGTGGCAGCTGTGGTTTTGTTGGTCAGTCGCTTAAATCAAATACATTTTGCAGTGAAAGGCAGAGTTTCCAAGTCAGGAGGAGTTTTGACTTTGACAACATACAGAGACACGCGCTATCACAATGCTGATAAAAGGCTCATAGTCTCTCTGAATGAGGAAAAAGCTGAGACATCCTGTTGAAAATTAGTTTCTTCTTTGTAAGACATCTGAGGCTGTTTCAGAACATACCTGTAGGACAGGGGAGCCCAAACTTGCAGCCCGTGGGCCACAAGTGTGACACACATTCACACTCTGGAGCAACTTGGGGTTCAATATCTTGCCCAAGGATATTTTGACATGCAGACTGGAGCAGCCAGAAATCAAACTACCAACCTTCCAATTAGTAGATGACCTGCTGTATCTCCTGAGTCACAGCCACCCCTAAATAGCTGCTACGTCTAACGATGCAGGTCCCTCGATATGAGTTTTCTTATACAAGATGATGGGGTAACCTGATGGCCTTTTATTGAGGGCTTCTTTTATTATTGTTTGTTCATGTATATTTTCCAGTTATCTACTCTCTTTTCCAACAAAGCAACGTAAAGTGGGCATTCTTAAACTTGCACTAAATGTTGGACATAAATTGTGATGGCATCATTCATATGAACAGGACTCCTGGTAATATTAGAATGAGAATGTTCTATTGAATGAAATACTCTGGACTTTGTGTGGAAGCAGTGGAGTACCTCAGAGTGTCAGTGCTTCTAGTCAGTGCTCGCTCCCGTTCTTTCTCTGCCTGGTCTAGTTGCTCAAAAACTCTCTGACAAGCTAATGACTCTTCCTCTCCCACTCTTTTCTCTGCACCACCTCGACTTTGGCAGACCTGATTATACCATCTTCCATTTTGGAAAAAGGTATGTTGGTTGTTGGTGAAGATACTGCATGATGCAGGAAATGCAATATCATGGCATTTAAAAGATAAACCCCTGTTTTTAAGGCATCCATCTTGTGTAGTCACTGCAAAAGTTCCCAAACAATGCAGTGATATTGTTAACTCTGGCAGGCAGTAACTCTTAAACATCCATCCATCCATCTAGCCTTCTTGAATGACTGAGCTCCTAACCCCATTTCCTAACCCAGATGCCCTTCAGGGGAAGCTCATTTCCACTCCATGTATCCAACCTCATTCTTTTAGTCACTGCCCACAGCTCACGACCATAGGTGAGGGTGGGAACATAGATCAGTCAGTAAATCAACAGCTCTGCTTTCATGCACAGCTCTCTCTTCACCATGATAGAATGGTACAGCATCTATATTACTGCAGATGTTGCGCGGATTTGTCTGCCAGTCACTGCATTTACTGTCTGTAAGTGTCTGATTATCTAACCAATGTGAAGGTTTAAGCAAGACAGTTTTACAGTGGGATTGGTAAGGATAGTTACCACTTTTCATCGAGCCCACTGCTGTTGCTATTTGAGTAAAATGTGATGAGGATTATAACGGCCCACTGAAGAAGACAACCAATAAAGACTCTACTGGGATCTTCAAATTACAGTAATTAACCGGAGGCCAGAGAAACATTGTTTCAAATGGCCCAGATATTCTAACAGCACGCTCGCTTGTGACTGTAAATGACTATGAAGATATTGCTGTTTAAATCATACGATAGAGCACTGGGAATAGAGCAATGGTGAAACCGTAATGCAGTTAAACCCCTGTCACCGAATGCCTCGGCCCTGAGTTGGAACATTGCATCATTAAGAGATGCAAATTAACTACAAATTGCACTTAATGAAAATGTTGCTGTCTTGGACCCTGGTTAGGAAATTCTGTTTCCCCCTCTCTGAAAAGTCAGCGGCCACAACAAAGCAGGACATGAAAGTGATTCAATGTATTGCTTGAGGACATATAAGCATTGAGAAACCCACTCCCGCATGAGCACACACAGTAACACATCTGGCATAGCAAATGTATGAATGTAAGCGTAAGACAACACATGCTCATATGTATTGACAAAAAAACAGGTATATGACCATTGCTGTGAGATTACTGTATGGTGGACTAAACATATACAGGACAGCTTTTCTGTAAACATGCCCTCACACAGTGAGCGGTTACCTTTGCAATCTTCACTGAATACATAATAAACAATGCAACTGTGGTTTTCAAGGCAGCAGCACCCTGGATGCTGTCAACATTGTTTCCAACTGTGGTTTGCTTTTCAAAAGCAGAACACACAAACGCCACAAAGAAAAGTCATTTTCACACTTGTTCAAACTGTGACAGCTTGCCGGGTTACGTGCACACAGTAACCCGAGAACATTTAGCATCATGGATGAAACTTGTTACTGTATACTGGCACCTCGCTACTGGGTCCAGTTCAGCTTTCATATTACACTGAGGTCAAAGATGAGGTCCAACATTCAGCTTTTATGTGTGAAATTCTCAGAAATGGCCATTCCCAATAACAGCAGAAACTGAGCAAAACTGCTCAGGAACAGCTCAAGGAAAAAGACAAAGAGCCCAAAGCACTGGCCCTGCCTCAAAACTCCCCAAGTCTAAATCCCATTAAGTGCTGGAGCAAGGCTGACCCACAGAGGACCCACAGAGGTTCCTAAATAGGTCCCCCAAGTCTATGACGACATGCCAAGGGGACTGACGCAGGCCTTTGCTCATTCGTCTTTTAAATCTGCTAAAAACTACTTTGTGTTGTGGCTTTACTCTGTGTTTTAGTCATAGACTGCATATAAAAGACTTTGTCTTGTTGTTCTTTTGAAGCCAGACTGTGTTTACATGAGCGTGCAGAGTGCTATTCTGAGTTTCCATATTATTTTTATTTCCATATTATTATTTTTTACATTTTTGTATGTAATGTTTTTTGTTTGTTTGTTTTTGAACTTTATTCTTTTTTAAAACAGTTTTTAACTCGTATTTCAAAAGTGCACAAAATGCCATAAAACTCCATTATGACATATTTTCCAAAACTCTGGAAACAACGTTTCATCAAGCTGATGAAATAATCAAAAACAATTACTTTATTAAAGCTGGAAAAGGAAAACAAGGTCTACAAGACTCCCAGCCGAGCTTATAAAACCTTTGGGTTTTGCAGGATTATAATAAACATAATATAGATTATAATCATATTCCATAAGTACTCATATTAAACTCATAATACGGATAGCCTGGAACCCTCTCCAGGACTCAGCAGGTCCGTAGAAACCACTAGTACCTGAAATGAGCAGTGCCACTGAAAGGTAACTATATCCACACCAAGTTTTATTATATAAAATTAGCATATTTAGCAACAAGAGAAGTTGAGAATACACACTTCTTCATTCTGCTTCGCTCTGCCAGAGGTAGAATCCCAGAAACAGAAGCACCATCTGTGCAGTGCACTCAGCTCTCCTTTGTGTCCAGTGTCTTGGCAAACTTCAGAGTTTTATCTGAGTATGCAGGACAGGCCCTTAGTGGCCCTACGGGAGACAATACACATCAGACAGACTACACCACCCAGCATAAAAAGATGCTGGCTTTCATGCAGTGTATACATTTATGTATATGCACAATATGTTTGTGTGTGTGTGTGTGTGTGTGTAGGAGTACAAAGGCAAAAGGGGGTTAGTTTAGGATGTGGAGATGGAGCACGCCTGAGTCAGAGGCAGATAGGAGGTGAAGAGAAACTTTGTACTGAAACTTCAAAAGCAACATCAGGACCACGGAGAGTTCCACCCTAGCTCCATTACTCCTCATCCAGTTCCTCTGCAATCATGATAATGATCATCTCCTAACTGGAATGTGGAGAAAGCTTTATCTCGACATTAGTAACACGTAGAAGAGAAGGACGGTAAGTAGAGAGGAGATACCTGCAGTAACACTGTTTTTGGATTAAGTATTAATTACTGATAATCCCATTTCACATTGTTAAATTAGGGTTTGGGAAAGAGATGAGTGCATCTGTTAGCTCCACTTTTTAACAAAGCAACATTGAAAGAGGACCCAATGTCAATTATACTCATTATAAAATGCAAAACATAATTTCATAGATCATAGTCAAAGTGCAATTTGCTTGTTTTTTTGTCTCTATACAATTAAAAAAAGTACTTTACTGTTCACATACATTATAAGAAGAAAGTCTTAAGGCTAATGTAATTGGCTCCACTTGCCTATGAGGTAATACATCTAAGGTCTTATCAGCTTTACTGGGAAAATAGAATTTCACTCTAAAGGAAGAAAAGGAAAACCTGCATTCCATCTAACTTTATTTTTCACAGTCAAGCAAATGTGCAGAACTACTGCTGTATCTCACTTCGTCCAGCAGATGTTAACTTAGTACTGCCCTGCCACATGCCTGGAAAGCAGCTAACTAAGCAACCCTCATGATTATTTAAGAAATATTCCCAGTGCACTGAGTGCTGTTTTGCCTTGGGCTTGAATCCACAGTGAGCTAATTTTCAGCAGGCTGACGGGCAGAGTTGATATTCTTGTTGAGAGTGAGTCTAGTGCTCTAGTTTGGAAATCCTGCTTTTAGTGCCACTGACAGAAACCTAGTGTGACTTGGGAAGAGTTTAATGTAAGAGAACTGCATTCCTATGTTTGTTTGGAAGGATAGATGGAAAAGGTCTGAAAGCGGGATCTGGGTGGACAGATGGTTGTATGGAGTTTATACCACCCGGAGGAATTTTGCACTTTGTCATATTTTACTTGCAGGAATTACAGGAAGTAATTAAAGATTTCTGAAAATATTTTAAATGCAATATTTATCATCTTAAGGCAAAAAAATAACATCAAATGTTTTAATTACAATAATTTTTTGTTTGTAGCACGTTCTGCAAAGCTTCTAATAAATAATATTTTACTTGACAGTTTCAGCTAAATGGCTGTCATCACCTCAATAATTGTGCTTCAGACTGAGCAAACTGCACGTACTATCAGGCTGGAATGTGAGATTGATCCGTTCTGATCACTAATAAACCCGGAGCACATGGGCAACTTGCTGTGGCTGTTTGAATAAATTTATGTAAACTCTCAGCTGGTGTCCTTCAAACCAGCATCGCACTAAAACGTGATCTGGTCAACAACAGGATACAAATAAAGACTTGAATTCTCAACTGTTTGCAGCATTAAGGCAGTTGTTATTTTACTGTCAAACTGGAGTTTCTTCTTCCCCATCTTTCCCGTCTTGTTTACCCTCTTCATTTTGACTCTCACTTTCTCTACCCTTCTTCCTCTTATCTCTTTCTTCCTTCCCATTCAGGTCTCCACCCTTCTCTTCACCTTCCCGAGCTTTCTTCCCTGTAAGTGTGTGGGATCCAAGAAGCTCTGCATTTTGCACATAAGCTCATTATTGTGATTGACAAGTAACTAACACTGTTCCTGCAGTGCTGCACTGTTCCTACAGTTATTTTCATCACAGCAGACTGGGCGGCATTGTTGTTGCTTGGACTTACTGTATTTAGCGTCTGGCAGTTGTATATATTTTATTTCTTTACTAATCTGAAGCATATGCACAAGTGTATCTGTGTTTGTATGCTGCATGTAATCATTTGTTGAGTCAGTTTAAAGCAGAGCTAAACTTTAAATAAATGTGAAATTGTGTTATATTGTTGTGAACTGCTTATTTTGTGAGGAGACACAAAGCTAATTCAATTTAGGTAGTACTGTAAGTCTGAAAAATGTGCCCCCACCTCGGTATCTCCTCGGCTTTTTGTCAGAATAATGCAAGTAGACAAAAATGCACAAAATGCACTGGTGATCGCTTGGACAGAATAGTTAGTGTTTGCTTGCTTAACCTCAATGAATGATACATGTATAGCTACTTTACTATTAACAAGATTGGCAGTTTTTTTTTCTTTTTATAATTTGGATATCCTCCTGGAATCATTAGGCAGTCTTTCACTTGTTAGGTGAATAAGTAAACCAATAAACTATGGAGCCACTACTTTATTGATAGAGTATAGCTCAATGAAAACAAGATGTGTGTTGTCACAGTGAAACTCAAATATTGGTCCAATACTGGGTTGGACCCTCTTTTGCCTACAGACCTGCCTTAATTCTTTGTGGGATAAATTCAATAAAGTGCTGGAAAGATTTCACCGAGATTTGGGGCCGTATTTGCCTGATAGCATCATGCAATTGCTGCAGACTTGTCAGCTGCAAATCCATGATGTGAATTTCTGCCCATCCCAAAGGTGCTCTATTAGATCATTACATCTGGTGACAGTGGAAACCATCTGCTTACAGTGAACTCATTGTCATGGTCAAGAAACCAACTGAAATCACCTTTATTCTCTAGTCTGATGCTTGGTTCTCCAGCAACTTCAGCAGGTCATCTTGACTATATCTACTTGCCTAAATGTATTTACTTGCAACCATGTGATTGCCTTACTAAATATTAGCATTGTCAGGTTTGGGCTGTGGCAAGCAAGGCAGAGGACCCCAATGCAGGACTCACAAGGTGCAGAGCTTAATTTATTTTAAGGCTTTAATAGCAACATTTGGTAGCATAAACAAGAACGTGGCATAAACATGAACATAGCATGAAACACACAGTGGGGGGAAACCAAAGATGACCCAACAAGGACCAGGGAGAAACACAGGCAATATATACACAAAGGGATTGTGAGGGGAGTGGAGAGCACAGCTGAACACACTGATGAGACACAGGGAAGCAAAACTAAACACAAAGCACAAGGAACACCAGATCATCAAAATAAAACAGGAAGTAGCCAAACCTAAAACATGCAGACTTAACATATGGAGACTGACACACAGAGGGAATCAAACATTACACTAAGAAACAACAGGAATGGAAACAGAACAAGGAACAAGGGCCAAAACCTGGTGAGGCAGAACACAGTAACCTGGGTGAAGACAAGAGAAAAACAGGATCTAATTCAGAAAACTACACAGGAAACAAAGGCAAACTAAAATCTGAATACATAACTACAACTACAACCGAAATAAAACAAAGAACATGAATTCATAAAAAGAAACTCAAAGCATTGGGCCACCGGCCCAGGACCATGACACATTAAGTTGCAGCTGAACAGGTGTACTTAACAAAGTGGCAGTGAGTGTGTGTTGTAAGCAGCTTATTTGGATCAACAGAACCCAGATACATCTATCTGCCAGATATGGATAAAATTCTCAAGGTCTTGAGGTCTGTTGCATGAACTGAATGTGGCATTGTTTCTAAAGCTGGGAAACATGCAGTCCCAATCGTTTTGTTATTGCTACATATAAAATATCTCTGTTTAAAAAAATAATCAACACACAGGTGGAAGCAGGTTGAAATTTTTGGTTTTGAGCATTAGCGATAGGAGAGTTTCTTTGGTTAGATTCAAATTGTGGATGCTTTTGAGATTAATTTACTTTCATTTTAATTACTGATGACTACATTACTTAAATCTCAGTAAATTCCTAAAGCCGTCGGCCACTGCAGATTTTACCAAAGACAGGACTGGGGACTATTTTCTTATACAGATTTGGCCCCATTTTGTAATTACATTATCATATTACTGTAGGACTAAGACACTGTGAAGTGCTCTTTTAAATGCCCTTTAAAATGTTTTAAAGGGCATTTAAAAGAGTATTTTTCCTTTAAAGCAAATTATTGGGGAGCATGATAGAATGTGAAGGGACAGAAAGACTAAATGTAGCTGCTTATGACCTTATCAACCATGATGGAAATTTAATACTTGGTCCTAATGATGCAATTTAGATTTAACTCTGAGTTCATGAAACAGTGGACAGTAACTCACGAGGCTATGAGACAGTTAAGAGAAAGGCTGTTTTACATGAAAGGTCAAAGGAAGGTTCAAAAGGGTTTGTTTTTTTCCCCACATGTACAGCAGAGGCATGAAGCATCCAGCACAGATATGTGGTAAATGGACTGGTTCTTGTATACTGGAGTACTTTTGGTCTCCATTGGAGCACTCGAAACAATTCACACACATAGTATCTTCTATCCCAAGCACTTTCACTAAAATAAAAGAGAAAGAGAAAAAGAAAATTCAGAAAATAAAGTGTCTCTTTTCTAGACTCTGGGTCATTTTAAAAAAAATCATATCCAAGCTCTTTAAATCAAACTACTCACTAAAAAAGCTCTTATATGAATTCAAAAAATCTATCTTCTTCAGTTTTTTCTGTTATTCTGCGTACCCTTTCTTTTTTGAAGCAGCCTGAGGAGCCAGGTTGACACAGACAGGATCGCAGCAGACTGCACTATGCTAATAAGTGTCATCATTCCTTTGTTACATGCTGACTGATTGACTCTGATAGTGAGATGCCTCTGGTATTTAATCTAGACAATGCTAATATGAACACATGGCTCATGGCAGCTTAGCCAAAGGACTCATTCTACAAATACATTCAACTCAATAACATGCAGACTTCTTGAAGGCAGTTCACCACTTTACAGTTTTGGGAGCAATAAACTGGTGGTTTGGAAAGTGCTTTTGCATAGATGGCATGCCCATGATGTCACTATGGGTAAAGGCTGCCACAGTCACTTCTCCAGGAATAATGTGCAATGGTTTTTAGCTCCTGTTAGCATTCATATGTAAAACAAAACAGAAAAAAAAATTGTTGAAGCTTATGACCATAAGCTTATCTGATCTTGAAAGTTAAGCACGGCCAGGACTGGTAAGTACTTGGATGGGAGACTGGCTGGAAATACCAGGTGCTGGTGTAAGCTTGGATCAATCCCTGGCTGCTCCAGCCTGCATGCCATGCTCTCTGATGCATCTGTTGGAGTATGAATGTTAGATACAAAGCACTTAGGTTCATAGAGTGCTCAAAGTAAAGTAAAAAAGTGTGATATAAGAAAAAGTCTGTTTACCAGTGCCAAACAGCTTATTTGATGGCAGCAACAGGGCTAAAGTTGGGTAAGGTTATATTTACCACTGAGCAGCATCTCTTCTTTTTTTTTAACAACAGTCCATAAACATATGAGAAATGAGAAGACCATCTGCTGGACCTGTGTCTGATTTCAGATCCTAACTGATCAACAGTCCTTTGTATTCTTTCTCACTTTTTCCATTGTCTAGCTGAAATATGCAAGGCCTTCCCCGAAAAGGATGTCACGTGGATGGAAGCATCTGTTGCTGTAAAACTTGTACTGTATATACCTTCAGCATCAATGGTGCCAATACCTCTGAAGCATCCCCACCAAAGATGCAGGCTTTTCACCTGAATGCTAATAACAAGCCGAATGGTCTGTTTCCTCTTTAGGATGCAGCATCAATGCTTTCCAAAAATACAACAGATCAGTTTTCCACTTTTTGTGAAGTGAAGTCCCAAGTAAAGAAGGCATTTCTGGCTCATGTTTAATGCAGTGCCACCTGAGATCACAGGCATCCAACGATGATTTTCAGCCTTGACCATGCGCACAGAGATTCCTCCAGATTCTTGGAATCTTTTGATATCATGTCCTATTGATGATGAGATATTCAAAGTCTTTGCAATTTTACATTGACAACCATTAAACTAAAATTCTTCCACAGTTTTAGTACCAGTTACTGTAATTTTTCAGTCTTTTGTTGCCCCATCCCAAATTTTTACATGACATGTTGCTGCCATCAAATTCAAAATGAGGTAATATTCTTAAAACGGTACATTTTCTCAGTGTAAACATTTTATATTTTTTCTGTTTACTATAAATAAAACAAGGATTTGTAAAAGGTGAAAATCATTGTGCTATTTTAATTTTCTCTCTATTTAATAATAATAATAATAATAATAATAATAATAATAATAATAATAATAATAGGAAAAGCTATTTAGATAGCTTTTGGCTATCTGTCCACTTATGTCCACTAATTAATTACGGTGGTGTTAATCCTGCCTTTCTCTGTGTGAACAGTCACCTGCAGCTACCTCCACCTGTTAGTCTATTCTGTACCACACAGTTAGCATCATAACTAGTCATAACAACTTGATAACAACTAGTCAACATCTGGGAGGTGCTAAGAGTCATTTCCCAGCAGTTTCCTCTGTTAGCCGTCCCACTGGCTAGCATAACTCTCGTTCCACATCTGTTTTCTCCTGTTGGGCTACATTTTCTCTCCACATAATTAATCAGTACAAATTATTGTTGCACGAAAATCTGGTCTGTCATCTGAAAACAAATTCAATAATTTCAAACTAATCTAAAAAAACTGAATGCAGAGGAGTGTTTGTTACATGATAGCCACTATTTCTTCAGGTGCTGTTGATAGCATTAGTTATTTCTGGAAGGCTTTAAAATATTTTAATCTATAGGTATCTATAGGAGGGATGGCAAGCATGTAAAGAGCTTCCAGGTCTATAGACTATAGTTTCTGATGGAGTACTTTATGAAGTACGGCTGTGTTGTTATGAAAAGACACACGGGCACAAGATAAGCTTTATGAATGGAAAGTACACACATGTATATTGCACTGTATGTACTGACAGCTGAAAAACACTGTTCTCACAAAGGATGCAAATATAGTTTTAATTGGATAAGCGGAAGCAAATGGATGGATGGAATTATAGATGGATGGATACTGATTAAAAAAAAAATCACCTTTGCCAATTCGGAAATACCTCCGTCCCTCTCTCATTACTACACCTGTGAATCAGTGGACGGGGAGAGCTGGTGGGAAAGGAATGAGGGAGAAAAAAGAGAAAAGGTAGAATAATGTTGAAACAGAGGAGGGAGAGAAAAAAAGCCCAAGACAGACCCAAAAATAAAGAAAGAGCGCTAATGAGTACACTCAGGTTTGCTCAGTTGCTGTGACAACGCAGTAGCTTCAAGCCACAAGAAAGCACATCTAATGAATAAACACACACACACGCACAGAGAGAGAGAGAGAAAGAGAGAGAGCGAGAGTAAAGAACACAGAATATCCCCTCAAGCTGTTGTCATCTGCATGGGTTTCCAGTCATCCAAAACCTATCAAACACACTCCATTGAAAATAAAAATGGCATGTATCCATGTGCCTGCGTTTGCATGTGTGCAGTGAAAACTACCAAGTACATATACCAACATAAAGAAATACAGCCAAAACTTTTAACCAAATCAGTCAGGACCAAAACGTGCCAGTTGGTGTGAACTGAATAGTTTTCCAAAAGGAAAGAAGAACTCTGGAAAAAGGAGGAAGAAAGTGCCACAATCCAGCAGATCGTCATGCATCAGGACCTCAGGCAATCACGCTGACAGGCACAGTATGCAACACAGTGAAATAGAGTTTCTAAAAGGATGCAGCTCATAATGTGTGATTTTGACTGAATGTATGAAACAAGAAGCTGTCGCCTGAGGCACTTGGCAGGGATCTCCTCTCCTGCTGCTTCTCTTTGCTTTAGTTCTCTAGCCAGGAGATAATAGTCAGTCACCTCATATGCTGAATAATGATTAGACAAAATGATGATTTATGTATTGACAGATTACATACATTTGTTCATGTATTTCACTACTTTTTCCCCCAGGTAGAAATATGTTGTTGTATTGGGCACCAAAGGCTTAAAACTATGATTCAATGGACAAAAAGGGCCATAAAAGGCCACTAGTTGTTTGACAATATACTCTTCTGGGATGAACTCAGGTCAGTTTCAGTGGTAGTTACGTAGGATGTTGACTTTTTAACATTCACTGAGGTCATGTTTTTACGTTAAAATCAGGCAAACCATTAAAGTGCTTCAAAAATGCATAGAGACAATTAAAAAACAGGTCCATGCTCCTAAAATAGCCACATATATAAAACACATATAAAATTATTAAAAACACAGTTCAAAGTACAGTAACACACTGCTCATCTGGAAATGTAATTTACACCAGTGGAGGCATCAGTATGAGGCCAGTGTGACAGTGACATGTATCACAAGTTTGATAACTTACCTTATCCACTGCTATGAGAACAGGAAACGGTAAGATTTAAAGTGGGCTCCTGCGCATGTGCACAGTGAAGACTCATCTTCTTTTTTTGAGCAGTCTCAGCTGCTTCCCATTGTTATTTACAGTGTGTCATTCACTTTCCTGCTTGAGCCAATTTCTCAGCTAGTGGGCATTTGTCAGCCTAAGCATTGTTAGCTTTTTTGGAGGGCTACACCCAAGGGATCTCTGTGACATCCACTTTTCTATTGGTGGAAAAATGCACCACATTAGCAAATCAAAAAATTATATGGCAACATGTAGCAATTGGTTGCTGAGCAAGAGGGAGAAGTTGTGGGAGTGACAGCGACATCGATAGTGAGCTTTGAGATTTGGGAGATTTGTGTGTAGTCTAGTTGTTTTTTTTTATTTGTTTGTTTTGTATGGAAAACAACGAGGCAACTGAATGTCACAAATGTTAGCCAAAAAGGCACCAAAGGAAAACTCTAGTGTAAACGCTGTCTCCAGGTGTCCAGACCTCCGGCCTTTCCGGCATTGTAAACTAAATAGTTGTTTCTAACTTTGCTGTTTACTAAATTTGTACATAGGATTTGAAATGTACAATTTATATTTGCATTTCAGCTTATAAAAATATTTTGTGCTGGTTAGCACTGCTTCCTCACGGCAGGAAGGTCCTAGGATTGAATCCCGGGCTTTTCTTTGTGGAGTTGGCATGTTCTTCCTGTGTCTGTGTGGGTTTCCTCCTCCCACATTCCAAAGACATGCAGTTAGTGGCGTTATAGGTTAACTGGTGAATCTAAATTGCCCGTAGGTGTGAATGTGAGTGTGAATGATTGTCTGTCTGGATGAATACATGTTTGTGGTTTTCACAGTAAAAAAAAAAAAGACTTGGCTTTTATGTTTTTTGTGTGAATTTAGGTCCCGTGTGTTAATACTGTAATATATATTGCTGCCATCAAACTCACAATAAGAAAATATATTTCATGAAATAGTAAAAATATCTCAGTTTAAACATTCAATGTGTTTTCTGTATTTTACTGTGAATACAATATGAGTTTGTAGTTTTTACCCATTAACAATGACTGAGAGAGAAAGCAAAAACTCGCTGGTGTCAGAACCTGATCTAAATCTGTGTATTTTGCTAACCAGGCACTGGTGTGATACCTATTGCCTAATAAACTTTGCCCACCTTAAAGGCTTCTGATGTAGGAGCAGCAGCAAGTCTTTAATGATACTAAGCATTAACAGTATGTGAACAGCAGCAGACTTCAATACAGCTTTGATCGTGAACTGGGCAGCTACCCAAGATAAAAGTGACAACACAAATAAAGTAGTGGAACTAAATTCCAGATAACAGAGAAGCTTCAGTTGTAAGGGTGTTACAAGACTACATAAAACAGAACAGTTTAGTGCTGGTTTATGTAGCATAGGAGCACAAAATCTTGAGGATGTTTTATAGCTTACACAGTGTAAGGAGAAAAAAAAAGCTTTATATTAACTGTGGCTCTGCTGCAGGATGATACACTTCAGAAAGTCTCACCTTGGATGTTTGGAAACAAATATTGATTGTAATGACTTTAATTCACTGTGTATACCAGCATCACCACTTTTTACTCGAGCCTTGAGCTTGAACAGAGCAGCTCAGTCTCACAAAGAGATTCAGACTATAAACTAGATAAAACAAATAGACTTCAGACAGATGTTTAAATTCATTCATTGTACAAAGGATTTTAGACACTGACCATGTCTACTGGAGTCCTGATACACTCCAATAGGGGTATAATACAATGAATTATGTGTCGAATTCTTTCAACAACAATAGCAAAAATCTTTGTGAAACCAGCCTCTCACTGTCAAACTGAAGGACAAATGCAAGATACCGAACCCCGAGATGCTCCAATGTGACTGTTGGAGTGTGAATGTTAGATAGTAAGCACTAAGCTGTAGAAAGAAGTGCTTATATGAATATAAAACCTGTAAATGCAAACATGCTGTATAAGCACTTTGAGTGCTCAGCTAGAGTAGGAAAGCACACACACATATATGAGAATTAGTTTACAATGTATTGTCCTTCTGGAAATGAATGGGCATGGTAATTTATAAAAATAAGCATCATGCTTTAGTCATTAAAATCTTTACTTTGACTGACAGCCTAAATTCATCAGGAACGTGTTTTTCTGAGCTCATACATCAAGGAAGCCAGAGGTCATTTCAGTCACCTCTTTTTACTCTGTTTCTCCACCGCTCTGCATTTAATCATGTTTTTATTTATCTCTGGCTCTCTTCCACAGCATGTCTTTTGTCCTCTCTCTCTCCCTTCAGCCCCAACCATTAAATGCAGATGGCTGCTCCTCCCTGATCCTCCCTGATCCTGGTTCTGCTGGAGGTTTTTTCCTGTTAAAAGGGAGTTTTTCCTTCCCACTGTCACCAGTTGCTTGCTTGCTCATAGGGGGTCATTTTGATTGTTGGATTTTCTCTGTAATTAACGTAGGGTCTTTAGCATATAATATAAAGCACCTTGTGGCGACTGTTGTGATTTGGCGCTATATAAATAAAATTGAGTTGAATTGAATTTTTTCCATGAACGTCTGCTGCAGCTGCAGCACATCACTCCCTGCTAACGCTTGGAAAGTCTGGCTTTCAGACCCAGGAGCTACATCCATTTTTTAAAAACAGTCAATGGTCTGCAGCAACCACATATCAGCATTAATATGTGCACAGTATGTCGCAGCTGCGAGAACAGCGTGTATGGATGTGTGTGTAAGTGTGTTGGTGTGTATATCTTTCTCAGCATATGAAGTGTAGGGGAAAATGTCCTCCCTCGGGACTATAACAGGAGCAGGGTGCTTGAGTTGACAACATTGATAACCAAGATCAGCTGTTCAACCAATGAACCTCCAGCATAATACAAACATATGCACAAACACACGCTTGAATGCACAAATTCAGACGGTATGTTGTTTGCGTTTCAGAGAGGTGGAGGGAGAAAACAGATGCTGCACTGAAGCTGGGAGGAGAACTTCTCTCATCCTCTCGCCGAGTCTTCAAGACGCACAGAAACCGAGACACACAGCGTGGCTGAACCTTTCAATGTGTGTCTCCCATTTGTGTCTCAGTCCAACATGAAGCAAGACAATAAACAAAGCATCTCTGCAAACAACACTAAGACAACACTGAATTACTCCTTTGTTGAGAATGATTCTCCATTATCAGTTTTTTTTTTTTGCCGTCTTAAAAAACCACCACTGATTTTAAGTCTTCTCTCACCAGAAACAAAACACAGGACAGCTTATGTAAGGCCACAGTTTAAACGTCCAAATCCCTAAATCTCGACTTTACAAATACAGTATATTATACATACAGGATGGACTGCGTTTCTTACACATGGATGGAGCCAAAACTCTTTGCTGTGCATTTCAAATAATAGCATATCAGATGTCACCTGCAAACTGCGTTTTCATTGCAAGATGCATGGCTTCCCTCTGACCGGCACTTTCCTGCCAGACTCCACTCAGCTTTCCTCCTGATCATGTTCAGAACTTGAACAAGACAAATGTGATTTGCTGCTCACTGCTTACCTTCCTCAGCAGGTTGCAGATCCTCTCGATGTTTCGCAGTCTCTCCCTCTGTAAGAGGAACAAACAGGGAAAAATTGTGATGAAACATGAAACCTGAACTATTACTCTGCTCCAGCGTTAAGGCTGAAAATTAGACTTTTGTCCCAAATGCTCAAAGCATAGATTCAGAAATAAATTTGAGAAAGTCCACTAAATGGAAACTATTTCTGGAAATCAGCTTCAGAGTGCTCATTTGTATTGTGTGTGTTGGTAAAGTTTGCAGTTTGACGTAGTCGTTACTTTCAAGAGTTCCTGATGATGCACTTTAGGATTGAGTAATTCCTCATTTTTTTTGCATTTACATATTATTAATTGCAGTAATACAAAGAAATTTAAACAGACTATGAAAAGTCATCTTAGCTGAAAATAATCACGTTGACTTACTGACAGTATAAAATTCTGTTTGTTCATAATTTTTATGGACACAATATCTCGGTGCAGCCGAAGGGCTGAAGGTGTCAACTTCTCAGGATTATGCCTCTGCTTGATGACATGGTCGTGTTGGCTTCATCGAGGGATGACCTCCAACTTGCTCTGGGGTTGTTTCCAGTGCATACTGGCTGGCATGAGAATTAGCACCTCCAGGTCTGATGCTATGGTTCTCAGCCAGAAATGGAGGTATTGCCCAACCCGAGTTAGTAATGCATTGCTATCTTAGGTGGAAGAGATTAAGGTGTTGGGGTGCTGTTCATTAGTTGGGAAAAACAGAGCACGAGATTCATAGACTGGGGCAATGATGGGAATGAGCTTCCACCAATGGGCGTCTGGTCTCACCATAAGAGAACAGTAGCCACTCACTGATTCAGGATCAGAGGAGAGGCACAGAACCCCTACATCGAAAGGAGCCAAATTAGGAGTGTTTCAGTCATGTAAAACCAGGAGGAGACCGCAGGGCAGCCCTGGACATGATGGACAAATTATGTCTTTTACTGTACGTGCAGAGAGGGATTTGGGGGCATTTTGGTTTAGTTTGACGCTCCTGAGATTCAGAACCGGAGAAGTGGTAGAAAATTAGTGGCTGGTAGGATAATATTTAAATTTGGAAAACAACTTATCCACTTAAAAAAATGTCTCAAGAAGAAACATAAGAGTTTTAAAGTACTTGATCATATGACATCAGCATGTCTAATAACTTGGAGGATGCCCAATTGAACATCTGTTCTGGGGTTCAGGTTCTACTGCACTATGGTCACCCCCC
>VUQJ01005689.1:2234-14558 GCA_015108635.1 Andinoacara biseriatus
AACACAAAAAGAATTTTTTTTTTTTTGCCATTTGGGACGCAGATGGATAAAAGATGAACCATATCTGCAGGAATCTTCCAGCTTCTGTGTAAAGTGTGATGTTTAACTCACATTTAGCTCCAGTTAAGACCCATCAAACAATATTACATTACAATAGATTTAAAACGGTGTCGGCTTGATGTCATCCTGTTGGTTTGAGTCCTGTTCAGCAGTGTGGTTTGAGTTGCCCTCTGAAACGTCGTGTTTGTGTTGCAGATGTTTAGAGTTCCTGCTTCAGAGCGGTGCGACGGCCTCGCTGAAGGACAAACAGGGCTACAGCCCCGTCCACTACGCTGCAGCCTACGGACACAGGCACTGTCTGGAACTGGTCAGTCTACACAGATGTGTGATATGTAGCTCCCAGTGTGCCTCAACCAGGGGTACCAATGGGGGAAAAAACAACTCATGTAGTCGCCTCAGCTACAGATAGACATGTGACTGAAGTATTAGCTAAGAGTAACAGGTAAGCTAAAGTTAGCTTACCTGTAAAGTCAGAAATAGTTACATTAATGTAATTTATTAAAAGAATGAAACAGTTGATATAAGCATTGTAAAAAGTGAAGTCATTTTGACTAGAAGCCTAAGGCCATTTCTGAACCCTGACTGTCCTCACTGTGGAGGAACAGGATGTTCCAAACTCAAGTCCTCACAGAGATGCACACCTTCACCTCACACGCTGCATCAAATACGGTATAAGGAAAAGACAGAGCCGCTTAGATTGGATACAGCATGTGAATAGACTGAGATGCCTTCATGCTGGTTTTGTTATGACCTCCAGTTGCTGGACAGAGATGACACTCACCAGAACGACTGTGAATCTCCAAATGCCAGGAGCCCGATGCACCTTGCTGTGAGTATTAAACAGATATAAAGATTTGTTGTAGGTTACACGATTGTATTATTTATATTTCTAAACAGTAATTTCTCTTTTCAGGCGTACCATGGCCATGCTCAGGCCCTGGAGGTGCTGCTGCAGGGGGAGAGAGACGTAGACCAGGGGGATGAGGCGGGGAGGACACCTTTGGCCCTGGCAGCTCTCCGTGGCCACTCTGACTGTGTTCACACCCTCCTCAGCCAGGGAGCATCGCCACGCACCACTGATAAGCAGTATGGACGCACACCTGTGCACCTTGCAGGTGGGCTCAGAAATATGAACGCATGTAGTTTGGGTTTTTAGTATTAGCACTTTTTCTGGCTCAATAAGAAAGAAGGAACGAAGGTGCCATACTCCTAATGTTGGCAAAAGAAACAGAGGGAAGAATTATGCTGAGTTTTTTAAGCTCTGGTTAATGTGGACTGTGAAAATGCATCTTTAGTTTGTTTAGTTGGAAATATCAGATGTGGAAAATCAGTCAATAGTTTTGGTCTAACTCTTGTACTTTCGGCCATGACTGTGTTACTCTTTGTTCAGTGAGTTACTCATTGCTTAAAAATGACACTTGCCTTGTTTTTTGGTGCACCTCAGGGCAGGATCCTTTAGTGGTATCAAAGGTCACCGTAGTTATTCTGTCCTTTTATTCCAGCAGTGTGAGCATCATTTGAGCATATACGAGCTGCCGACTCTTCGGACTGAATTCAGCTCTCGCTGCAGCTTCACATGTTGTTCTTCATTTGAAGCTCTGGCACAACGTACTGACAGTGCGCTGCTCACATTAGTCACACAAGCCCTGGTTGCCTATAACTATATTTTAGATGAGCTAAATTTAGAGCTTGTTCCACATTTGACTAAGAAAATGAGGTGTGTGTGTTGCAGCTGTGTATTAAATATTCTGTACACTTTTTTCAGCTGTGGTAACAGAAGTCATTAAAACCTTTGTGTCACTGAGCTGATGTGTTATCTGCCCAACTGTTTCATTCTCTTTACAGTGATGAATGGCCACACAACGTGTGTGCGCCTCCTGCTGGATGAAGCAGATAGTGCCGACCTCGTGGACGTTGCTGACTCTCAGGGACAGTGAGTGACCCTCCCTGCTGCCCCGGCACATCCTGTTTGTCGCTGCTTGCCACTTTTGGTTTTCCCTCTTAAATCGGTCTTGTGTTTGTCTGCAGGACTCCTCTGATGCTGGCGGTGGCGGGAGGTCACGTTGACGCCGTGTCGCTGCTGCTGGAGAGGGAAGCCAATGTCAACGTGGCCGATAACCACGGCCTCACGGCGCTGCACCTCGGGGTGAGCATCGAGCTCGTGTGTGTTTGTGGACTTAGTGCAGTCTTTGTTTAGCATTTCTTTCATTTGTGTTTGGGGGAAAAAAAACAATAAGTTTGATCTAAGGAACTCACAAAGGAACATGACTCCCATCTAAGCAGTCCAGTCAATGCTCCTGGTTTAGAGTTAAACTCTAAAAATCTGTTTTAATCATTAGAAGACTTGTATCATGAGCCTGGGAAGCCAGATTTATATTCTGTTCTTGTGTCTCAGCTGCTGTGTGGTCAGGAGGAGTGCATCCAGTGTCTGCTGGAGCAGGAGGCTTCTGTTTTACTCGGTGACTCGCGGGGTCGTACCGCCATCCACTTAGCTGCTGCCCGAGGCCACGCTTCCTGGCTGAGTGAGCTGTTGAGCATCGCCTGCTCTGAGGCGCCATCGCTGCCCCCGCTGAGAGACCACAGCGGGTACACACCGCTGCACTGGGCCTGTTACTATGGTTAGTGGCACCTGAAGATCCTGATCTCATAGACTTTTTCTTTTTTAACCAGGTGTCTTTTATTCATGCAATCCATTGTGAGCAACACTTTGTGATAGTGGGAAGGAAGAACTCCCAATTAACAGGAAGAAATCTCCAGCGGGATCTGTCACAGGGAGAGCAGCCATGTACCGTGACCTTTATTAGCAAACAAACATGAATCATCTGGTGTTAAAATATGATAATAAACATCTAGTAAAGACCAAGCTGTGCATTCTAGTAAACACTGGCCAACATACCAGAAGTAGACAGGATCAGACAGGAAGCTGTGTTAGATTAGAGTATAACTGCCGAGGTGTCGACCTTCAGGTATTTGAAGTCCCTGTCAGAATACAAAAAACCAAGAAAAATAATATCAACACTTACCTACACATTTGCTATGATAACAAGTAAACATGATTCGTGTTTTTCCCATTTTGGCTGATAATTGGCTCCTCGGAAGCAGAGGCAGTGATAGATTTCTATTCAGGATTATTTCCGTGTCTCTGGTTGTATCTTCCATCTGATTTGTATTCTGTAAATAAAAATATCGTTCAGTCTGTTGAAGGCAGAAATTCAAAACTAGTTCCCTGAAGTGTGTATTTGTCTGTAGGTCATGAAGGGTGTGTTGAGGTCCTGCTAGAGCAAAAAGGCTGCCGCTGTATTGATGGGAACCCTTTCACCCCCCTGCACTGTGCTGTGTAAGTCACACTGCTGATCTTCTGAAGTCACCTCGAATGATATATCCTCCTTTTGCTATTGGATTTGTGTTTTCCCTTCTCTTGGTCACTGAACTCCTGTTTTTGTTTCCATCAGAATCAATGATCACGAGCCATGTGCTTTGCTGTTGCTGGAGGCGATGGGCTCGGACATTGCTGGCTGCTGCGACGTTAAGGGCAGGTGAGAAGTGAGTGCGGACATGTCGCCAGTGCAGCTCTGCCGGTGCTCCTGTGCACCGTCTGTTCTCATTCCATCCTCTCTCTTACAGGACTCCTCTTCACGCCGCAGCATTTGCAGGTCATGTCGATTGTGTCCAGCTGCTCCTTTCCCATGATGCACCTGTGGACATCGCAGACCAGTCGGGTCGCACTGCACTGATGATGGCGGCTCAGAAGGGCAGGCCCGGGGCTCTCGGTACGGAGTTCTTTTTACGTGTGTTTATGTTCAGAAAATAAACGGTGATTTTCATACACGCTCTGTGTTCTGTCTTGTGCTGCAGAGGTGCTGTTGACCAGCGCCAGCGCCAACCTCAGTCTGACCGACAAAGACGGCAATACGGCCCTGCACCTGGCTTGCAGTAACGTACGTGTCCACAGAGAGGCACCACGCTCCATCTGCAGTATTTGTCCCAGTGTTGTGGGACCTTTTGTTTTCTGTGCTTAAATTCACTGATGGTACTTCAGCGCTTTTGCTTATGTAGGATTGTGACTTGAGTGTTTCTTCTTCCAGGGGAAGGAAGAGTGCGTGTTGCTGATCCTAGAGAAGCTGTCAGACACTGTCCTCATTAACGGCACAAACGCAGCGCTGCAAACGTGAGTATCAGAATCTAAAACCTCAAAATCATGTCTATACACGTGTGAAACACATTCGTGTTATTGTGGCTTTCAAAATGATCTATTTAAAGGTTTAGTTAAGATGTGCGAAGGGCATCTAGGACCATGTGTTTCCATGTCCAGTTCCCAGCCTAGATCGCTGGTGATGAACTCTAACCCCTAATCCCTAAACCTGTGCTGTCAAAATATGTAATATTTGGCTTTTGACAATTCTTCTCCAAAGTCTGGTTAATCAGGTGCCAAACAAAGATAACACACATGGAAAACGATCATTTTTTCTCCTTCTTTGGGTCAACGTTTAAGTCCATAGTGCTGGGTGCTTGCACATCAGTGTCCCTGCTTTGGTTTCTGTGATCTGTGGGAGGTGCAGCAGCGCCATTTCGGAGTTGTTAGAACTCTGTGGCTCAGAGGGTGATGAGCAGGAAGCAAATCAGTGGAGCCCTGAGTCGTCCTCATAAGTTCTGGGTAATGAATGAAAGAATAAGGTTTGTGAATCCTCACAGCGGAAATGGGATCCCTCTCCCCTGTCTTAACATTTTATAAAATTAGGGGTTTTTTTTAGATACTGTGATGATATAAATTAAAGGAATGCTTTTGGAAACCTGTGCTAGCAGATGGCAGAAATGCTGAACAACCATGTAGAGGAGGCTGGGGGCTGGAGATGCAGTCCAGTGAAACGTTACCTGCATAACCATAAATGTCATTACTTGTAACTTTGCATCTCTCAGTCCTCTGCACCTGGCGGCTCGTAGCGGTCTGAAGCAGGTGGTCCAGGAGCTGCTGTCCAGAGGAGCCAACGTTCAGACGGTGGATGAGAACGGTAGGGTAAATCTGGCACTTCTAAGGCCCTGGCTGCACGCCCTGATCTCTGGTCTGCATGAATGTCTTCCTTCTTTCAGCATGAAATCAGCTCGACTACTGATGAGTTTTAATGTTGTTTTCTGTGTTCGCTGCAAACAAATCAGTTTTTAAAAAGGGTTCCGCCTCATCATAGAGTTAGTTGAGTTTTATAGAGTGTGGGAATGCTATTCCAACCACTCCCACTGATGAATCATGGTTTCTTTCTGGACATTTTTTGGCATTTATTTGATGGCAGGTAATGAAGGAAGAGCTAGATGGAATGGCACAACATGCAAAAAAGGTGCCTCTCTAAAACTGGGGAACTTCCCTTTTGTGTTCGGCAGTCCATCAGTGTAATCAACATCAGTAATGAGATGACGGGAAATGAGGGAAGCCAGAGATGGTGTAGAGAGCAGGGGTGTTACAGTTCATGGTCACCAATAACTAGTCCAACAGTATCTAAAAAAAACCTAAATGCAGATCCTGGACGGACTGTAAATGATCAGTTTTTATAATTTAATCTTGAGGATTTTACAGCGTTGTGGGAACCCTGATTAAAACTGTTCACGTGTTACTTGTTTGCTTTCCATGTGGCATAGCTGATGTTTTTATGGATCCTAGAGCTGGATATGAGTTTGATTCAGGCCTGAAATAATTGATTAGTTAGGATATAACAGAACAATACAGGATAAAGTGTTTATCCCAGGAACTTAAAGTTTGTATCCAATTATCAAGTGAGCAACACTGTTAAATGTTATTTGCACTGCAGAATAATCTGTGAGCCTGTTTCTTTAATGTGGACCAAATTTGAAATTTGACAGTTTTTTAAAAACTGGATGTTACCCTGTTTATATGAGAAGGTACTGAGCTGGGGGGTTATCAGCTAACACTATTCCCGGTAACTAGCAGGATGCATTTTAAATTGCAAATGTAGATGTTGGATAAGCTACCGGCTCAGCAGTTTGGCTCACCTGGTTGAGCAGGTGAGCCAAACTGGAAGTACGACTATCACCTGTCTAATCTTTTTCGTTCTATCAAATAAAGGTGAAAAGACAAAAATAATAATATTTAAACAAAATGTTTGCTGCTTGGTGGAAAAATGGAGACTTCATAATAAATATATGCTTTTGTACTTCATCGTGCACATGACTGCATCTGGTGAGACGTATTATCCAATATGGCCTTCAACATTTTTGTTTCACTGCTTGAGCTGTTTTAATGATATCATCTTGTCGTTGCTCTGCAGTAGTTTTAACCCTCTGAGCATTTTCCTGCTCCCAGTACACATAACAGTGGATAGAAACATTGTTTAATATCATTTTCTTTAGCTGATTTTCTTGAAATTCGGTTAAAATTAGCATCACTTTTAGATAGACTGAAGCTTTTGTCTCCAAGGAGAAAATCTGGTTTTGCTGATCATTTAGACCAGTGGAAGGACTTAAGTACAGTTATTTTGTAGTCATGAGTATCATATTAATTATGAGAATTATATCAGCAATATTGAAAACATTAAAAACTGCAGCTCTAGACTTTGAGACTGAAGTGAAGATGAAGCAGAAACACTGTAAACCTGCATGATGCTAATCTGAGATGATGACTTATATATTATTTTGTATCCAGCCCTTGTTAGTATTTAGTGTCAGGCTGCGGTCGTCCCTGTCTGCCATGTGTCCCCTCCTGCCTGTCTGTTCGTGTTGTCACCGGGCTGAACACTAATGGAATGCTACTCCGTCTTTGTCCTCTGCTTTGCCTTCCTCTGCTTCCTCCATGTCTACGTCTCCTTTTTGTCTGCTTTTGTCGCCCTCCCTCCTCCCTCTGTCTCTGTTCTTTCTCTCTGTCGCTCTACCTCAGGTCTGACGCCTGCTCTGGCTTGCGCTCCTAGCAGAGAGGTGGCTGACTGTCTGGCTCTCATTCTGGCTACCATGATGCCTTTCTGCTCACCTTGCAGCTCCGGAGCTCCCTCCCCAGGGTCCTTGTTGAGGCAGCTGCCCCACCAGGGGGGTAAGAGCCTGGGCACTGGTCCTCGGGGGCCACGCAGCCCGAGGAACCCTTCGGGACCATC
This sequence comes from Andinoacara biseriatus, assembly GCA_015108635.1. Lineage (NCBI taxonomy): Eukaryota > Metazoa > Chordata > Actinopteri > Cichliformes > Cichlidae > Andinoacara > Andinoacara biseriatus. Next base: position 9,386 of record VUQJ01005689.1, read on the forward strand.
CAGCGAGGGAACCACAGAGAACGACTCCGAGGACTCAGAAACTTTCTGACCCCACCTGAACCAACTCTCTAGCTTCCTACCTCGAACGGTGCACCTGAACGTCTTACCTCTGTCCTCCTGGAGGAACGATGCAGTGTTTGAGTGCACGACTGAGGGAGAAGGATAGAGACTTGGTCAATTATAGAGCTCAATAATGTTCAATATTAAATGAATAACCACATGAATAACTTGTGGAAAATACATGATCATGAGATGAGTTAAAATAGATGGTTAATTAATATATTTAACACAGTTTATTCATATTTCTCATGTCTTCAGTTTGTTTAATATTGAACCTTTGGTGCTCCACATGCAGTGTCTGCATCTGTTCCTCATGCGGGGGAAATGAACAGAATCGCTCTGCTTTGACGCCAGGCTGGAGGCTCTGCAGCTTTTTTTTTAGTGCTCATTTTAAAAAAACAAACAAACAAAAAAACAAAGATGGGAGCACCTGCACTGCCCGGGACTGACTGACTGGAGCCCAGCGCGGCGCTCCGTGAACACAAACCCGATCTGGCCCAGTTGTGGTTTGGGTCTGCATGCTTGTGTCAATTTACACCACGGTTTATTCTTTCTACTCACGGGTGCTTAAATCCAAAGCGACCTCGGTACTCGGTCTCTGCGCGGCGCAGCAGCTCGCCTCCGAGACTCGTTTTGTCTTTTTAAAAGAAGCCATTTTTAACTGTTTGTACAAAATGAAGTAGACTTCAAAAAAAAAAAAAAATCAAAGTGTAAATTTAAAACTTTTTATGATTTAGGCTTGTTGTACCAAATATTTTGACTCCCGCAAGTAAATAATGAACACGTGCTGAAGGGTCACAGGTACATAGAGCTTGTTTTTAACTGTTTAACAGCTAAAGCACAAATTTGTAGGTTTTTTTGATGAAATGTGGATAGAATGTGAATTCTTTGGCCTCTCCACGAGGTGTTAGTAGTCCAGATGTAGACCAGAATAGAGGACACGAGGTACATCTCCATTTCCTTAACATGCTTTCTTCCCACTGAGTAGAGAAGTTGAGAAATCTGTGTTAGCCACCCAAGCGCTAACAAGAAGGATGAACTATTTCCAAAGTTAATGTTCTGCAGTCACATCTGCTTCAGGATATATTATTTAAACGCTGACGCAAACATTCGGGCACAATGCTTTATTCTGTTGGGCTGAACAGTAATAATAATAGTCTGTTAATGTTTTAATGGAGCCCACCTCATTGCCCACCTCACTGCGTAGATTATTCTGTTTAAATCTAGCGATTGAACTCTTTATCAATCTGAAGATAACAGATAGTGTAGCAGACACTATACTAACACAAAATCTGTTATCTTCAGATAAGTCAGACTTTTCTGTGCAGACACTAACTTCACCAACTCTATAGGAATAAATATAGAGTAGAATCATAATTTTAATGTTTTAAGTAGTGTTTAAAAAAGGCGAGGTCAGCATTGTCCAGAAATGCTTTTGCTACATTAGACTAAACAAGCTAATTTTAGCCTTTGGCACAATTTCCAAAACATCCAATATACTAACCATCAATATGTAGCTGCATTAAAATTAGCTTGGTGACGTTTCCCTGTGTGGCCAAAATCAGGAGTACACAGGTTCAGTGTATCACAGGTGGGGTTGTAGACATCTGGGGGTTAATAGGTCACTGGTTCCATGCTAAAGCAGCAATCAGTGTTCTTCCAGTTTAAATTCAGGCTGAAGCAATGGTGACAGATCAGTTCACGCCTTGAATCAATGTGTGGAATGAAGTAATATTCCACCATTGATGGATCATTTTCCAGGTCATGGGTACGGAGGACCGTAATAAGGGAATGGAGATGTACCCAGTGATGAATACAGGGTTCATAAGGATCCAGTTAAAGGATGAGATTATGACTAAGATTTATGCATTTTGTCCTCTGGCCTTGAAAGGCCATCTGCACTGTTGTCACTCCATGTGTTTCCCTTCCTGTTGTGCATGCTTGCACCTTTTGTTGTCCAGGGTAGCAAAGTGTTTTTTTTTTTTTACTGTAATGTTTAATCATGGAAGCCCAGATTCTTAACAAAGACCAAATTTCTGAAGCAATGAAAAGTTCTTTTAGCTCTGTTCTTTGTGCTATTTATTATCTATTCCATGATGGTACAGATACTGCCAGCACTTAAATGTAAAATAACACAGGGCCTTGACCACTTCCCTCACATTCCTCCCCTCCGTTTGTCTACCTGCCAGCTATGTGCCATTGTTTCCAATGTGTCCAGTGCCTTGATGATTTCTTTTTCTTTTACAGTGTATCCTGTGTTAGTACTTTTAAAGGATGAGTTTGCTGTTATTGCAAATTCGCTGTTTGTGGTACTGAGTGGTGCAGATTTTGTCCATGCTTCGAGACTCAGACTTCTGCCAGCAGCAAGGTTGGAGGCTGTTTTAGTGTTTGTGGAGGATTTTTTTGCCTTTTGGTACGTGGCTCGATACCCAAGAAGTGTAGCAGACAGCTGTCAGTGCTGCTCAGTGGGAAATGTCTCTAACCAGCCATCAGATCCTCATCAGGAGCTGCTAAACTGAAGGTGAAGCTCGAAAGCCAACGTCTGCTGTGAAACCCAGACTTGATGTGCTGCTGAAGGTCATATGATGTGATGGAAAGCTCTGGAAGAGTTACTGAATGGACCTTTAAGTGGTGGGGATAATCCACGGAGCGCACTGTAAGAAGAAAGCAGGGGAATCCTAAACGTTGGGAAATTACTGAGAAAATTAGTTTGTTTTGTTTTTTTAAATAATTGTCTCCTTTTTATATAAAAATACCAGCAAGTATTTGCTCGTTTTCTTCTCTTGTGTGAAATTAAAAATATAAATTCTTAATTTTATAATGGATGAAGGAAGATTTCTGCCACAAACAATGAGTCCTCTCTCCGCTCTGTGGAGGTGCAAATCTTAAAACCTGGACTAATAAAAGTCGAGCGTCACTCGGCACCACCGGGTACCAACAGTTTCGTCAAAACCGCGTGAACTTCGTTAATATAGCGAGTGTAATATGAGTCATTATGTTGCTTTGAATGACAGTGTTTGACACAAGTTTCACGTGAATGTTTTCTCTTCTTAAAGGCTGGTGATTTTCCCCTCCCCCTAATTTTATTGTCAACAAATCTCTGCTCCATAAGCCCTTTGGTTCCTAATTTCCACAGAAATGTCCTGGAACTTTCCAAAGAACTAAAAGTCTCTTTGGCTTCATGCTGTCTGTGTTTCCTCAGTCAGACAGACTGTGGATGGATCCATCTGTTTATGTAGTATTTGTCTCACCAGATGATTCCCGTTGATGTTAGAGAGACTGGAGCACAGCATTAGAAAGCAACAGTAATGTTTAAAGAAAAAAAACGAGCCTGTTGGAAAAAGGACAATCTACCACAGCCTCGACCGTGGTGACATTAGGAGGTTTTAAAGTCAGACCTCAAATTCCTGCTGGATGATTAACCCATAGTGCTCATCCGGTTTTACACTTTGGGAGTAACTGAAATGGTGTAAACCATTTTGAAATCTATCATAAAGCCAAAAAAACCTTTGTAGAAATTAAAAAAAAAAAATCCTGATTAGCTTAAAAGTACTTTGGAAACCAATTCACATTTTTTAGTTACTATAACAAGAATCTCAAGCATTTTCTTAATTACACAAAAGCAGCATGTGTTAATGTGAATAACTATATGTTACTGAATCAGACACCACAGTTGGATATTTCTGTGCAGCTGTTATTACTCGGCACTGCACACCTGGGCCACCTACCCACTCCCCTCATGGTGCTTCGAGGAGGTCCACGGATCAGGATTTCACCAGCGTGTTAATTTCTTTTTCTTTGAATGCTGGATTACTTATTGAAATATGTTCTCCTGCTCCACTGTGCTGCCCTGATCATTTTCATCACGTAAACTTTGATTTCCCGGGTGGACGTGTGGTTCTGAGAACGCTCCTTCAGCAGAAACAGAAAGATTTGTGCTTTTGTTTTCATTAGTAAACGAATGATTTTTATTTCAGCAGGATTTAAACTGCTCTGTGGCTCAGAGGAACGAGTTGTTGGGCTTTAATACATTTTAGTTTGCAGCCATTTGTTGACAATAATAAAACATCTCCAGCCTTGTGTGCGAGTGTGTGCTAGCTTTAGGTACTGATATGAAATCCACTTGCTTTTTGTACATTATGTACTGTAAGGAAAAGCTTTGTATGAAGAAAATCTCCATCCCAGATGGTTTTGTTTGACTTTTGGATTAAAATAGAATGAATTGAGAATCCTGTTAGCTGCTTGATAAGCACATTTGTTAACAAGCACAGTCTTCTCTGCCTCTGCTGTCCCTGAAAGACAGAGTCCGTCTGCCAGTATTATAATTCAACTAGAAAATGAGCTTCAGCAGGCCTGACAATCGCCATGTGATTTTCATACCAGTTCCTGATGCAGTATGACATGCAGGGGGCTGTTTGTCACCTACACTTTGTTTTATATCAACTGTACAACAATAAAAATCAGTTTGGAGTTAAAGGTGTGATGGTTCTTTTCTTGGATGACGTCTAAATTCAGATAAAACTGAAGTTCTTGTGCTCGGCCCCACAAATCTTAGAAACTTGGTGTCGAACCAGACGCTCTGGATGACCTCGGCCTCCAGTAACACTGTGAGAAATCTTGGAGTCATTTTTGACCAGGTTATGTCCTTCAATGCACACATTAAGCAAATATATAGGACCAGTTTTTTATGATTAAAATTTTTGAAATATTGTACAAAATATTTCTAAAATTAGAAACATCCTTTCTCAGGCTGATGCAGAGAAGTTAATCCATGCATTTATTACTTCTAGGCTGGACTATTGTAATTCATTATTATCAGGCTGTCCTAAAAGCTCCCTGAAAAGCCTTCAGCTGATCCAAAATGCTGCAGCTAGAGTCCTGACAGGGACTAGAAAGAGAGAGCACATTTCTCCCATATTGGCTTCACTTCATTGGCTCCCTGTTAAATCTAGAATAGAATTTAAAATCCTTCTCCTCACGTACAAAGCTTTGAATAATCAGGCCCCATCTTATCTTAAAGACCTCATAGTACCGTATCACCCCAATAGAGCACTTCGCTCTCAGACTGCTGGATTACTTGTGGTTCCTAGGATACTTCAGAGTAAAATGGGAG
>VUQJ01005691.1:8069-18860 GCA_015108635.1 Andinoacara biseriatus
CCTTTCCACCCCCCCCCCCCCCCTTCCTGTGCAGTCTGAAACATTACTGTTAACTGCAGTCTGCAGACGGCTAAAAGGACTAGTATGATGCACTTAAGTTATTCCAGTTAACCCCAATCATCAAGCACTTTTCTTTGTCTATTTGTGGGTTATGTCTCTTTATAATTAAAAAAAACAAAAAAAACCCCATACACCTACAATTTGACTAAAAGATGTAAAGTGCGGTAGGTCGTTATCACAGGGTAAAAGTCACAAGTCTGCACAGCACGAGACCTCAGAAGCAAATGGTAAAGGAGATCACTCGAGGACTTTATGGCTAAGAATCAAGATGTCGTGCTTGATAAGGCCTTAACCAGCTTAGGTCGGTCTCTGTGACTCTACTCAGTCAAAGGGGATGTTCTCTCAGTGAAATCGGGCAGGTGACACAGGTGATAAACTTTGGTGTAACTGATGAACTTTAAAAGCACATGGAGACATGTTAAAATTTAAAGTAATACAATAACAACACAGTTTCCACTCACCCTTTTTGGGGTCCCTCTATTCTTGACCAGACAAGACTTCTCCAGATTCTGATATCCACCAATCACCTCAATTTCCTCCACGGTTGGGTACTTCTTCTTCCCCGGCTCGGCCACAGTGGGGGCTGTCTGGGTCTGCTGCTGCGATGGCGACTTTGTGGAGGTGGACACCGTCTGGGTCTGCTGCTGCAGAGGCGACTTTGCAGAGGACAACACCGTCTGGGTCTGCTGCTGCAGAGGCGACTTTGCAGAGGACAACACCGTCTGGGTCTGCTGCACTGGGGTCTTTGTGGGGGTCGACACTGACACCGCGGGCCGTGCCGTGGACCCTGCTGTACCTCCTGTGGTGGACTTTTTTGGAGTGATTGTCATGGTGGCGCCTCGCTTCACGTGGCCCCCAGAGGCACTCCTGATGGAGAAGAGCACAGGCATTGCAGTGGGTGACGGAGACACACTCGGAGACTGGGCAGGAGATGTTGAGCTTGGGGAGGAGGCCGGGGTCGGGGCACAATCTGTGGCTCTTTGAGAATTGTCTGGGGATTGGCTCCTGAGATATGAGGGGGTGATGGTGACAGTTTGTTTTCCTTGAGGTGTTGGAGAACAAACACGATGAGGAGATACTTTGGGGTTTGGGTCTGGTGTTTCCTGATCCTTCTCCTGGCCCTTCTCATCATCCTTTATCTGATGGGCCTTGAGATCATCCTTTATCAGCTGGTGCCTCTCATCACCTTTTTTCTGCTGCTTTAACACTCCTCTGGGGTTTTGCTGTCCTTTCGTCTCTCTGTCCTTCACAGAAGTGTTTGATAAAGACTTTAGCGCTTCCTGCTCTTTCAGCTGAAACTGCTCAATCTGCTGCTGTATTGTCTGAACCCCACAAATGTCATCGCCCGCGAATGCTTTGCTGTCCCCCTGCTGTGAGTTCGATATGATTGGCTTCACCTTAACAAGCTGCACAGACGATGAGATGTCCACTGTCCTCTCCCTCAAATACAAGCCTGATCTCGAACCCACGGTTTCCAAGTTGTAGATCCGGCTCATGGCTGCCAGGGAGTTGGGAAGAGGCGGCGAAGGAGAGAGAGACTGTGTAAAATCGAGAGCTGATGTATATTCCTCTACCTCCTCCTCGGAGAGCTCCTTTCCTTCCTCCTCCTCCTGTTCTTCTTCTGTGCTCTCGTGTCGGGCCCCGTGGCACCTTCGTTGCCCTTCTACATGTTTCAGAGGGTCGTCTTCATCCTCGGATATCTGAAGGCCTTCAGAGGTAGCTTCGGAGGCTGCAGTGGTATACTTGCTTGTCACTTCCTCTCTTTTGACAGCTTGTGACAGTGGGACAGAAACAGGAAGCTGAGGGCAGGTTTTCAACACGCCAACTTCCTGTGTGACGTCAAACGCAGTCACGGATGTCTGCGCTGCTGCTTCTTCCTGCCCCTGCTCTGTTTCGGACGGCCTCTTCTGCACGTGACCTGTAGCTTCCCACTGTTTTTCTATTTCAGTTCCCCTCTCCTCGTACCTGTCCCCCACTGTCTGAGTATCACTAATCTCTGCAGCCTCACTTCCTTCACTCTGTCTCTGCTTTTCCAGCTCTCTCTGTCTGATTTTCTCTCGCAGGGACTCAATGCGGCTTAAGGGCTTCCCAATCCTCCAGCTATCCCTCCTCTCAACCCCTCGACCTCCATCCCAGTCTTGCCCCTTGCTGCATTGACCCCCAGACTTTTTTTTCTCCACCATTTCTTCTGCAACGTAAAACACAGTCCTCGGGATCTGAATCTCCACGGGGCCTGGAGGGATCCCACTGGGTGGGCTCCTTTTTGGAGATCTGGGGGTTAAATCATGGCTGAGGTTTTCTGATCCTCCTGGTTGTGCCTCCTCTTTGCTCACTTCATGAGCAGCCTTGAGAGCCCTTTCTCCTCTCTCGTTGCTATAAGAAGATGCATCTCCTATTTTTTCTATTTTACTTACAAGATCATCAGTATGTGGGGATAAAACAGACTGTGTTAAGTAAGGTCCTTGTGGTCTTGCACCACTCCACTCTGCACCTTTATGGAGGGGCCTGTCTAGGATTGTAGAGCCTAGACTGGAGCACTCAGTGAAAGCTGAATCATGTCTGGAGTGACTCTCAGCATCTGGTGTAGCACTGACATGACTTGCTTCAGATGTGCTTTCCTGTCCACCTTCTCTCAAAGTATCTGTTTTCTCACAAACATTCGCCTCAGTCTCTCCCCCTGCCTCTGAATCTTTTTCTACATTCAGCTCCCTTTCCAAACTCTTCTCACCTGTCAGTTGCATCACCTCCCTGTCAGCTCTTGGTTTCCCATCCTGCCTGATCGGTACTCTCCTAGCAAATGATATTCCCTCTGTGTTTTTAACTGATGCCACCGTGAACCCCACGTCCCCGTCTGCATCGCTGACCTTCTCTGCAGCCCTCTTGTCAACAGCCTCGACTTTCTTAAGCTGGATATGCATTTCCGCCTCATTTCTCCTGACCTTCTCGTCCTCGATTTTTATTCTATGCTTTGCAAATTTGTCTTTCTCTAAAAGGCGTGCGCACCCCATCTTCGCTGTGGTTTCCTTCCCTAAGCCGGCTACATCTCCCCACAGTGCCACACTCCTCTCTGAATAGATCCTCTCACGCATTTTTCTCTCATAAAATCCTTCACCTTCGCCTATCCCATTCTCCTTAGCACAGATCACTCGATCGGAGAAGCTAAACGAACGCTTTGGCACGCCTTTCAGCAGCATATTCTTTCCATCTGCCTTTCTCTCCTCGGATAGTTGCTCATCCTGATCTCCTGAGTATTTTCTCCTCCCTGGCTCGAGGAAATTATCAGAGCTTTTAGATCGGGATGGAGGCTTGGGATGCTCCCCAAATTTACTCAGCAACTGACTGACCCTCCCTCCTCTGTCCACAAAAACATTATCATCCAAGCTGTCCTTTCTATTATCTTTATTAATAACTGTCGCCTGGCCCCATGGTCTCTCTTTCTCTTTCTCTCTCAGCCAGGATATGTCTGTTCTCAGCTCCCTGCCTATACTTTCCCTTCTTGCATCCACGCTGCCCTTCATCTCTCCGTCCTCTCTCCCTTTCCCCCCTGCACTTCTCTCTTCAGGGCAGGCTGAGGGCTTTATGATAAGAACTTCAGAGGCTCGGATCTCGGTGACACTGCCTCCTCCAGCCAAGATCTCCCTCAGGTCCATCTTTACCCCTTTCTTCCCCTGGTAGTCCTCTTCCAGCTTCTCCCGCTCTGCCTCCCTCCATCTTCCCCTTCTTTCATCACTGCCTTTCTTGTCCTGTTCAATGATGATGATGTTGTCAGCTCGGATGGTCCGAAGACATGGAACAATAGGGGAAGGTGAAGAAGACGGTGAAGGGGTTTCTTTTTCCTCTGTGTCTTTTTTAACTTTAAGGAATTCCTGCTCCTTGACCACATCCTTAACCAATTCTTTCAGCTGGCTTTTGTCTTTTTCGCATCCCTCCCTGCTATTCTCTCTGTCTCTTCCTTGACTCCTGTCCCTGCTCCTGTCTTTTTCCCTTCCCTCACTCCTGTCCCTAAACCTCTCTTTTTTCAGCTCGATATCTCGTCCTCTCCCCAACTCCCCATCTTGACTCCTGGGGCTTAATTTGTCTCTCTCCTTAAATTCTGGCTCGTTCCCTATTTCTGCATCCCTTCCCTTCCTCCATGCACTCTGTGTGAGAATAAATGGGTTTTCATGGACTGGAACTATTGTTTCTACAGACACCTGACTCACTGGTTTGGGATCTGCATCAAGCCATTGCCCTGGATCAGGACTGAATGACAGCTCGCTTCCCAGATTAACTGTTATGGAGCTGTCTGTGTCGCTCAGACCATCAGAAGTAGATCTGACATCCACCTGCAGCAGACAGCCATCTCTCTCCCTCTCCCTGTCACCCAAACTCTCCTGCTTTGCCTTCCTTCTCTGGATGATCCCTCGCTTCCAAGCTGGCATGCTGGCAAACTTCTCCTCCTCCTCTTTTTCCCTCCTCTCTCGCTCCTCCTCCTCTCTCCTCTTTTTCTCCAGAAGGAGTTGTTTCCATTCTGGCAGAGAGGAAATAGACATAACAGAAAAGGTACCCACTTTTGAACAAAATGGTTCCTTTTCAGAGCCTCTGCAGAGACAGAAAATCATAAAATAACATAAATTTTCTTTCTAATAAACATGCAAAAAAAATTATACTTTTGGTATATATAACTGAGGTGCAACTACACCTCAAGGTAATATGTTTGTAAACTTTAATAGCTTACAACATGGTAGAAATCAAAGCACACATTTGAAATCAATTCATCCGCTCATCGTAAAAAAAAATATATATAAAAAAGGTTATCTAATTAACTTGCAGCACATTATGCAAAACCTTAATTGTAATATTTATAATGAAATTTTTAAAAATATAACTCACCCAAACTCCTGTTTTTGCAAAAAATATCAATGCACCCACGTCGACTTTACATCTCCACTTGTCCTTAATGCGTTCCACTCCACGATGGAAAATCTTGTGCCTGGAACGAAAAGATTAATCTGTCCTGGCAAAATGCAAGTTTTAAAAACGATCAGCGACCCAGTCAGAGACCCCGGTGACCTGAGTGCGCATCAGAGCAGAAAAACGCCTCCGTCCTCGGTGCGGTTGTAAATATTTGCAGCTTGAGAGCTGCAGCGCTTTAATCCGATAATTACATTCAATTCCCTCTGGAGAGTTTAGTGGCACACACCATATTGTCGGACCTAAGAAAAGGCATTTAAAGCACACAACCGTCTGCCCGGCCACCAACCCTCCCCCGCCTCGGCTCACCCCTGCCGCGTCCCGCAGAGCTAATTGGTAAGGTGGTGGCGCTGGAGGAGGGCGGTGTAACGGACTGTGGTGTCAGCATGCAGAGCTTCAGCGGGACTTTACTCGAAGCACATCAAGCATGATCAACTCTTCCCTAAAACTATCGGAAGATTTCCAGTCCTGATATTTTGCATTTTATGCCAGAATTCTCCCTCTAGTGGAAATAACATAGAAATACTCCAGAAGGTACAAGTACTTAAAAGTATGTGTCCTTCCTGGGATCTTGCGTCCACACACAAAAAAACACTTAAACTGAAAGATACTTTTTCCATCGGTTCTAAGGACGTCTTTTAAAAGTACTTCAACGTACTTGGAACCCCTTTTTTTTTAAATAAGTAAAAACACAATTATATTGATCAATTGATTTGATACAAAAATATACAGTACTGTACAGAAGTCTTGAATCACCCCGATTTATATATTTTTTATAGGCAAACGGGAAGTGGGGTGTATTTATTGAAGCAGTTCAAACAGACAAATTCAGTATATCAGGGTGCGTGGAGCTGACTGTGTGGCCTGTGAAGGTGGTGAGGACCCAAATGCAGGACGCAAGAGTAGGCAGAGGTGGAGAACAAAAACGAGCCTTTATTGTGGCTAAATACAAACAACGTCATTAACAAAACAAAACAACAAAAAATAAAACAACAACTAAGGAACACGAGACACACAGAGAACACAGGAACAAAAATACTGCCATAAAGACAACAAGGATCCGACAAGAGGAAGACTGAGATAATAAATACACAGGAGGGTGATTAGGGAAGAGGAGACAGCTGAGGCAGAACAGGCGCACAGAATGACACTAATGACAACAGGAAGTAAAACTGAACAGAGCACACAGGGAACAGGAGACTGTCAAAATAACCCAAACATGATACAAGCATAAACTTGACACTCATGGAGGCCGTGTAGAACAGATGTCTGGATACTGCTTCAAAACCTAAAAAAGAAGATTGAACAATTAACCAATCACAGCTCATGCTGTGTAACACCGTGCACCTTGGGTGGCGGTCATAGTTGACACAGTGTTGCCAACTTAACGACTCTTCAGAATCACTAGTGATACACAATCTACAATAACACAGTCATAAAGATACTTGCCAAACAGGTCATTTCTTTATTTTATTTATAAGGCCTTCATAAAAGTTAAAAAAAAAAAAAATTCTGAAATCAGTTTTTGGCAAAAGATCACTTTTTGGCACAACACTGGCAGCTGGATAAGAACAAGTTTCCAGAGATGTGAACATTTGCAAAGAAAACATTCAGTTTGTTTGGCTCCACATGTTTGTGTGTGCAGATTTTCTCTGTTCTGAACTTAAACAAGAACTGCCGGGATGTCGGCTGCCTTTTGTTCTGTTCTCTGTCCAGATGATCCCGCAGTGCTTCAGTGGTGCTGATGGTGTTCCATTGATACAATAACACTGTTGTACCTCTCTCCTGACTTCCTTCTCACCTTCTGAAGACATCACTCCATAAGAACTATACTTGATTTATTTATTTATTTTTGTCTGTCCAATTTGCAAAATGTCAAGTTTTGGTATTCAAATTAACACTAGAATGCATGCTTTCTTCATTATGTGATCAAAAGAATGAAATTACTTTAATCCTCAAGTGTGTTACCCGCTGACGAAACCCCTATAACGAATTAATAGGTTGCCCCAAAGTTGCATCACCAGCACCAAATGACTGAAGTTCCCTCAGTAGAAGGAATTTTAAATGTTGTGTGCTATTTTTCTCTTCTCCTCTTCAATATTTATATTATTGTCTGCAAATAGAGTTAATTGGTCATCAGCCGTTATCAACATGTTCCTGTGTATTTGCTTTAGATATTATTATAATCTATTCTTATATTATTTAAATATAAGTTGATTAAGGCTGTGAGATACTGTGTTAGCACCTAGCAGTTAGCACAAGGGCCTAAAAGAAAAAAAAAGCCAACTATGTTACATTTGGATGAACTGATATTTTATTTTTTACCTTTTGGTTGGTATGAGAATAACAGAATCACTCAGGTGTACCTACTAAAGTGGCCAGTGAGTGTAAACATCCATCTGCACCCATCTGTCAAATTAAAATAAATTCTTTCCAGGGTGGGTTGTTTAGCCTGTAGTTTACCTGTGATATATGAGCCTTAAAGTGAAAAAATAATGGGAATAATGATTCATTTAACATTTAATCCTCAAACGTCTTTGATTCGATCCTTAAACGAGGAACTTTTTCTTTTAAAAAGAAAAAAAGACACATTTAACAAGCAAACCTTTGTACTTTTATTTAACATGTTCTTAAAAATACTGAAAGCTGTCAGTGTCATTACACATTTTAGTGTACAGTACATATCGAATAAGCTATTGCAGTACTATGAGAATTAACTAATACTAACATTGGCTGCCTTAATAATAACTTGTTTATCAAGCATGATAAACATAAAGAGTCATGAAACACCAACTTAGTTTGTTCAATGGATTCAAGCTTCGCGTCTTAAACAATCAGTCTGATATCACTGTTGAGGAAAAGCAATGAAGAGGACACATTCATTCATTGTCACGAGCAGAAAATAAAGCCAGTGTAAAATCTCAGTGAGACGTTGTTTTTCAAAGGAAAATTCAATCAGAAATTAGCTTACCGACAAACACAGTGTTAAGGTACGTGAAACCTGAGCTGTAACAGCCTGTGAAAAAAAACTATACAGTAAAACGATTCAGTTTAGCATTTTGAAACAAACAAAAATCTTTCATCCTAATTACATCAAAACGAGCTGTTTTGAAAAGACTGACTCCTGTCTATCAGCAGGGGAGGCGTATGTGTTTCCACATGATGAAATTAACTGTAAGGAAATGCAATCAAAATGACAAAATCAGCAAAGATCGGGCTCAGGAGGCCTACAGAAACTTTTTTGTAGTCAGTTTTAAACTAATCTTTCTAGCTCATATGAGGACAGATTCAGATCTGGACCTCGACATCACTTCTTCTTGTGGTCATCATTGTCCTGGTCAGCCGTAGAGTCTGCACTGCCTCCATGTGGCTGTGCAAAGAGCTGCATCTTGCTGTTAAGCTGCATGCAGAGGTAGGCTAAATCCTGTTTGTCCAGGGAGTGCCCCAGGGCCAGGTAGGCCGACAGTGCCCCCGCCAGCAGGAGCCTGTCCAGGGATAAGGCCGGCAGAACCCACAGCACCACGCCCAGCTCCAGGCACACCGGGTGGCGCAGGTGGGACAAGAGGCGCTGGGCACGGGGTGACTTGTGAGAGAGGGGATCCCCCAATCCGAGACAGTCGTAATACACCTGAGGGAGGAGAGAGGCAAAGCAGGAACTATGTGGGTGAAGATGGGGTGAAGAGAGCAACAGGTGACACCACACCCTGGTTACATCTGCACCGTAGCCACAGGGCAAGCAGCAGGAGACCTAAGCAAGCCTTCTGCATGCTGCAAAAAAACAGACTAGGTGAGACACCTATATCAAACAGTGAGTGATACAAGTGTATCTAAATTGGACTGGTACTTACTCGTAACTGAGCACTCAAAGCACATTTTTACAAGCGTCATTCACCCAATCACATTCATACAAAATGCTCTTTTCAGTGCCCAAGCACCTTGCCTAACATTCACACACTCACATTCTGATGGATGAATCGGGGACAACTCGGAGTTTAATATCGTCCCTTTGGATACTTGAGCAGGCAAACTGGAGGAGCCAGCCACTGAACTTTGACCTGCTCTATCTCATTATAGTCACTGACAGTACAAAAAAAAGGTGGAAGAATTTAATGGCCCCCTAGACGAGGCAGCTCCTCTGGTTGCAAAAAGACTTCCTGTCCTATAGAAATCGAGGGGAAAACAACCCTCAGACAGCTTTCTCATGGCTTCACTGGCGCAGTTGTGCATTTCAGGTCATATTGTACAAAATACTAAGCCCATTTTATAAGTTTTGAGGTTTTAAGGTGGTGCAGTGGTTAGCACTGTTGCCTCACAGCTAGCCGGTTCCTAGTTTGAACCTGCTGGCCGACTGGGATCTTTCTGAACTCCAGTTGGGGTCTGCACGCTCTCCCAGTGCCTGTGTGGGTTCTTTCCACCTACTCCAGCTTCCTCCCACAGTCCGAAACCAGCACTTTATAGTGACAATGAATGCAAGAATATTTTGATTAGCCATGCAGCCTTGTATTCAAGTGGCTAATGGAAGAGATTTACTGATGAACAACAGATGCAGCTTTCAGATAGATTAATCTTTCCATGGAAATAACCCAACCTTCTGCCAGCAACACTGTAACAGGTGGTTCTTAAAACTGTCAAAATGTGGGATGATTCTCAAAAAGCACCAAGGTAGTACTGGCTCCACACTGCCATCGTTTTATTGGAAAAGAGGCTTTAGATTTCTGGATGGAGATTCAGCTCTCACTGCAGTCACCCAAACTGAAAAAGTGCTCTAATGTACTCTAAAATCTCTCAATACCAATTAGCTACAACACTGAAAACAAGTGAATCATATTGATGGAGGCTAAAACTTCAAAATCAAGTCACAAAGCAAACTATAAAGTCACTTAAAATTACATTTTTTCCTCATTCTGATGCTCGGTTTGAACTTTAGCAGGTCATTTTGACCATGTCTGCATTCCTAAATACACTGATTGATGCAATGTGATTGGCTGATTAGACATTTGTCACTGGCCACAAACAAAGTGGCCATTGAGTGTATACAGAATAAATATCCAGCATTTCTTATTTCTTGCTTGTTGTGCAGATTCTTTTAAGTTTGTTTAATGAACTATTAATAGCAAAATATATTACCTTTTTTTAAAAAGCAATTTTTAGGAACACCAATTAACCTACGAATAACCAGGAACCACTTTAATAAAATACAGTAAACAGTGTTCATAGAGTCAAAGCATTTTGAGTTGAAAAACCTCTGATTTTCCAACATCTGAAAGCAAAAACATATGCCTCTGCCTGTACATCCTACCTGCTTGATGCCCAGTAGTTCTGGGTAGTCAAAGATCATGAGGATGCTGCAGATGATGGCCCAGCAGAGGAAGTGCAGCGAGAAGCAGAGCAGGGGGAACCAGACACACCAGGGTGCCTGCCGCACTGACCACAGACAGGGGGCGTTAGTCACTGGCTGCCAGTAACGCATCAAGATCTGACACAGGAAACAAAGCAATGGTGCACACTGAGAGGTGTGATGCTAAAAGTATGAATGTGTGATTAACACAGAGGGAGTAAGAAACTATATATCACATTACTGTAAATAAGAGTATAAAAGTATATATATATATATATATATATATATATATATATATATAACAAAATAAGATTAACAATAATAACAACAATAATACTACTACTAATAATAATATATACAATGTACATGATGGCCAGACTATTTAAAATATATTATATATATATTACACAATGTGCATGTTATTGGTTTTGTTGGGAGCA
>VUQJ01005698.1:30935-46251 GCA_015108635.1 Andinoacara biseriatus
CACACTGCTGGAACTACATCATCATCAATGCCAGTAGTGTTTTATCTCATTATGCTTTAAAGAATTTTGTGTGTGTGTGTGTGTGTGTCTGTGTGTGTATGTGTGTATCTGGCTCAGTATCAAAGCAGGGTTTCTAAATTCCTGGAAATCAGAGATCTAAAGATAATCAGTGAATGTATTTTGCCAAACAGCATGAAACCTGCAATTATTATAAATTAGGCTCAAATGGAATAAATGGTTATTTCCCACTGACAAGAGTCCTTGTTTAATCTGGGACATGCCTCTGCTTCCTTGTGTGAGTACATGGTTTCATACTCTGTATGACCATGAATATGTTCCATTTATTATGAAACAACCCAGATTCTGTGTTTAAGTGTTTTGTGACTTCTTTTGGTTACCCAGCAGCAGTGAATTCTCAGTAGTTGGAAATATTGGTTGGGGTTTAGATACTGTATCATTTAGACATCGGCCTGTAGGGGGAGCATAGTACACGAGGCCCTGCAGACCACCTGAATCAAAAAATAGTTCTCATTTCCCACCACAGCACACACTGTGAAGAATGCTGATCAATGACCCTGTACAGGGTGGCAGGACTGAGTGTGAATGCCCTGGAGGAGTCTGCAGAAGGGTATATTATTCAATATTATTCATTTAAAGCCTCCCATACTTTTTGATAAACTGACACAGCTACACAAAGCAGGACTTCAAGTGTTCATTTGTGCCATCTGTCCAGCTGAATAAAGTTTCCTGCCACAGTCAGGTGCCTCTGTTCTTTCTAAAGTAAAGTTTACAAAACTTTATTATAAAAGGTCATTCTCCTAACAAGCAAAAAATCCCCAGTTTGTTCCCAGGAGGAGAGACAAAATATTTGGGGGGTTGTGTCAGGAATAAATGGTAAATGGTAAATGGACTAGTTCTTATATAGCGCTTTTCTACTCTGACTGAGCACTCAAAGCGCTTATACAACACGAATAAGGGAGCAAGAATAAGGGAATAGGGCAGTAACTGAAAGTAGCTTTTATGTAGCATAATAGCCAGTGGCTGTCATTGGTGTATGCATATCCTAAGTAGATATGTTAAGCGTAATTAAGCTAAATTAGTTCAGATGAGTTCGGAGGTGTTTCAAACAGTGATGTTTAAGTTACTTTCTTAATATTTTCCTCTTTGTCACTCCCTCATTCAGTGTTCAATAAATATGATGATTCACATCTTCTAAGACTTTGACTCTACATCGATCTATGTATTTGAACATGCATTTGTTGTATTCTCCTCAGTAGATCTTTGAACTTGCTTTGTTGTTGCTGTTATCAATATTTTGGGTCTTTGCAAGGGCAGCAACCCCATGTTCTATGAGCCATTAAAGTTTCATCATTTTATCTGATCTAGGCTTGCGGATCAGGATAAAAGGCAGGCAAAGGGTCATTTCAGTCCACATCATTTGATTGTAATCAAAGGACAAGATTAACATCAACATGAGATCTGGGTGTTTTTTTTTTTTGCTGTGAAAAAGATAGAAAACACAGCGGCACTAGGGAATGAAAAGTGAGTGCTTCATTTTCAATTTTTTTGAATTCATTCATGTTTGTAGTTTGGCTGGCTGCCTCTAAAGCATGGAGGTGATGATAAGCCTTGCTGTTGCAAACATCTGGCTCCAGCAGAGTGGTAATTACTTTTAGAGAAGAGAGAAGGAAACAGGCAGACTTAGGAGACATAAAAAGGGAGAGAAAAGGTGAGGGACGCGCTGAAAGTGAAAGAAAGTAGGTGGGCGTCCTCAAAGGTGTTTATTATGTAGCAGGAATGTAACAGGCAATTTAAGTTGTTGTCCATGTTTTGTGGCAGTCTTTGTTGGACAGCTAGTAATTATCACGCCCACACTTTTTACATACAAAATAGCATCAGAGACACCCGGTGAAACACTACACATAACACTAGACTTTCTTCTGAAACCTCACAAACTAAAAGCATTAAGCCCAGGCTCCCTTTTACTTAATTTTATATTTGTATGTTAGTCACCAATTTCTACCAATTTCCATTAGTGACTAACATATTCACATATTTTAAATGCCAATAAAGTCATCTTTAACCTATCAGCAAGATGGAAAAAAGGTTCCATGAAGCATCTTTGTAGGTCAGCAGGTGTTTAGCAAGTCCGTACACCTCAACTGGAGGGATGAAACGCCATTCCTCAAGAAGATACTTCCTCATTTGATGTTTTGGCGGTGCTGGCAGTGGAGAATGCTGTCTAATATATGTCTGATCTCTCTGGGGTGGCCACAGCACATGTCATTCTTATACTCGTGCTCCACAGATGGGAGCATAATGCTCCAAAAAAGACTCCAATCATGAACAATGATAGTTTCATCATACAAATCATCATACAATCGCTTGTAACAGAGCCATCGGGTTTTTTTTCTTTTAATGTGTCACACATTTGTAGTTTCCTTTAAAGATAAGGTTTTGTCCGTCCATCCATCCATCCAGCAATTTCTGTCAAGGCCTCTGCCTTGGACTGCCACTCAGCATCCAATGCATTCAACTCCTGTGGCACCTTCTGCAAGGCAGGCCCCTGTTGCTTTTTTTGGGATGCCCCACCAGGCACTATCCTTCAAGCCTAGCTCTAGGGTGGGGCCCCACTAACCCTGTCCCATGCAGGTTAAACGGATCCCTCAATCATTTCTTCATAGGGGTTTTGTGAATTGCTCTTTATCTGGCCACTCACCCAGGACCAATCTGCACTGGTAAACCCTAGCAGGGGCAAACGGCTCAGCCAGCATAGCCCCTACACAAACCTCTCCATGGTAAGGTGGTGATTCACAGAGGGATATGGTTTTGTAAATGTGCATATTCAGAGCATTTAATTGAACTCCTTTTGTCTGCCTTACCTCCTCAGAGGATACCCTCAGCAACCTCCAATGAATAATAACTTTTTGGATTTGCAGTTTGAAAGCCTCACAGATCTTTCTTAATTATAAGAGATCAAATGAGCTAAACTCTAATGTGCTGCAGTGTCACACTCAGCCTGATGCAGACAAGTCATAAATATTATGAACCCTCAGTGATGCAGAAGGCAAATCAAGTAACGAAGATATAAGAACTGGTGTATCATCAACGTGCTACTACACTCGCAAACCATTTCACTAGGTGCACCTCTTCAATTGCTTGTTAGCGCAAGTATTAGCCAATCAGATTTCACCAACACAATTCATTTAGGCTAGGCATATAGACAACCTGCTGAAGTTCAAACTGAGCATTAGAATGAGGAAGAAAGGTGATTTAATTGACTTTGAACACAGCATGGTTGTTGAGAAAAGCTGGTTTGAGTATTTCAGAAACTTCTGCCACATGAGGCCTGGCAATGTCATGCACAAGGAAGAATCCAGGACCCACTGCACCAGCGTAGGGTTTGTCAATGAGTCCAAGGATTTCATCCCAAGTCGGGGTGCTGTTGTCTAGCCTGGAGAGGTCTGTGCATCCTTCCATGGATATGCTTCTGCAGACCATCAATGACCCACCACCAAATGGGTCATGATGAATAATGTTACAGGCAGCATAACAGCTTCTCCAGACACTTTCACGTCTGTCACATGTGCTCAGAGTGAACCTGCTCTCATCTGTGAAAATCACAGGTTGCCAGTGGTAGACCTGCCAATTCTGGTATTCTATGGCAAATGCCACTAGAGGATGTCCAGTCACCCTTTTCCTTTTTGTGCAAGGGAGCAGATACCAGCCCTGCTAATTGGTTAAGGGCCTTGTATGGCCTTGTCCAGCTATCCTAAAGTAACTGCCTGTCTTCTAGAATCTCTTCCAACCTTTTGGAGACTGGACTGGGAGACACAGCAAGCTTTCTGGCAATGGTACATATTGATATGCCACCATGGAGGAGTTGGACTCCATGTGCAACCTCTGTAGGGTCCAAGTATCACTTCACACTACCTAGTAGTGAGAGTGACACTAGCCAAAACTAGTGAAAAAACAGGTGAGGAGGGAAAAAAATGTCAGTGACCTCCACCTGTAAAACCATTCCTGTTTAGGGGGTTGTGTCATTGTTGCTCCTTTAGTGCACCTGTTGTTAATTTCATTAACCCCAAAGCAGCTGAAACTGATTGACATCTTCTGCTACCTAATAGACCAGCTCACTATCCCAGAAGTTAAACTGACTTGATGCCACACTCTGATTAAAAGCTGTTCCTTTCTTTTTTGAGCTATGTATACTGATAGCACGTTGAATTACAGCCTTCGGAATTTAAAATAAATAACACCTCTCTAAACCAAATTCTAGCTAAGCACATCACATATTTTTTAACCATTGTTTCACAAAACCCACTGATGTTAAAAACTCTGGGAAAGACATGGTATTTAAAAAAAAAAAAGCTGATCATAACAAGCATTCAAGAATGAGTATGAATGCTTTTAGTTCTTCTACATTTGATCATATAGCAGCTGAGTGTATATGTATTTTACAAGCCATGTTCATAATAAGAAGCAGGTACAAGCAGAGTCTGTGGCTTGGAGGCACTATTCAAATGCAACCCAGCACATAATATGTGCAGGCTGTTGCAGAGTCAGGGGCAATGCATGGTTCGGGAATTATAATTGGCTGCAAGTATCCGAGTGTATAACATGCACCTACTGTAGACAACCCAGAAAACCACGAGCTATTTAACATACAAGCACACTGTAGAAAATAAAACAAACAAAAGCTTTCTGGGATGCTGGGCTGTGGCTTTAAAAACTGAAACAAGAAATAAAAAATATACGGTAATTAGTAATACTTATACCATTCTGCTATTTCTTGAACGTTTTAGGTCCTCAGTAGACAAATTTGTATGCAGCTGTGACATAAAATTTGAATTAAAAGCTTAAGAGAGTCCATACAGTAAATCTACTAACTACCAACATCAGGGTGACTCACACTGCAGTGAATAATTCAGGGTGATTTTTTGGAGCGGTTTATTAAAATGCTGACAGAAAACATATCTTAATAAATTTTAAGCTCAATGCTCTCAATCACAATTGCAGCGGATTCATTTCTTCAAGGGCTTCTTTTTTTTTCCAGCCCTTTTTACACTCTGGAAGTGGCGACTTCATTACATTGTTCAATTAAGAGTTATTTGTTCTCAGAAAGCACTTCTTAACTGGTGGCACATGTTGCTGCTTTAGAGCTGTCTTTTAAGAACCTGAAATGTCACAGCACCTTATCAAATCCATGCCGGTGCAGTTCACAGAGATTTCACAGAAAACTCAGACAAAAGTGAAATAATGCAAATTGCTAAGTACCGCAGAGGACGTGCCGGCCAGAGCCTGTAATTATGAGTTCCTGTTATCAGACCTCTTCACTTCAGTGTCTGCGTGAGAGAGGGAGATCTTATTATCAAAGTCAGTGTAGAGACCAGAAGGTTCTTCACTTCACCCTAATTATGCCATTTACAACTGCAGCTTTAGATAATTATGCTGATTTTATCTGTTGAAACAGAACCACCAGTTTCTTCAAAATTAATGGCTTTGGATGTCTTCGTGAGAGTTGAAGTAACGCACCGAACGGCAGGCTTTGCTCAACTTTTAGTATCTCCAGAAACAACTGGGTTTTACATTGTGCTTGTGAAATCAAATTGTATGAAAAATAGGAGATGCAGAGAGACACCGAAGTGTTGGCTGCCTTGCTTTGGGAGCCCAGACTTCAGATAAATCTCTGATCAATGCCTCGCTGGTAAATTGCTGTCAGACTCAATTTTGGAAAGTTCTCTGATGGTGGTTATTGAATAGATGATGTGCTCTGTCTCCCATCAGAATGACTCTGCACCGCAGACTGTATTTAAAGAGCTCTGCGCTGTCTTGCAGGCATGAAAGCAGACTCCAGTGGTCTCCATGGGACCAGACTTTAATGGAAAGAGATGGGCAGGTTTTATGTGACAGATTTTATTTCTTTTTCTAATCAGCTAACTGCCCCGGCTTTCATTGCTTGTAACACACACGCAGAATTTAAATTACTACACGTCAAATATCTCAAGAGCCTCTCGGTTGGGGTGTCCTTTTATATCTCTGCTTGTCCAGAGTGTGTCCAAGATAACATTAGACTGATAAGAATATGTACAGTAGGAATATGTCTCCACCCCTTTTTGCTTGTGATAACTGGCAGGCGGATCATCGGGTTAGAATAGAACTGCTCATTAACACAAATATTTAATTGGACAATCACATGGCAACAACATTTAGGCATGTACACATTCAAATGACCTGTTGAAGTTCAAAACAAGCATCAGAATGAGCAAGAAAGGTGATTTAAGTAACTGTGAATGTTGGTGCCAGACAGGCTGGTCTGAGTATCTCAGAAACTGTTGAGCTGCTGGAACCATCTCAAGGGTTTACAGAGCTGATAGCTGTGCAACTGTGCAGCTGTCTTATTCCAGTGACTTGTTGATTCTATGCTGCAAAGAATCAAGGCAGTTCTGAAGGCAAAAGGGATCTAACCTGGTACTGAAAAGGTGTACGAAATAAGGTGCCTGATGAGTGTAGGTGAACCTGTGATTCCCAAAGTGTGGACTGCTGCCTACTCGTGGGCTGTGAGGGTACCGCAGGTGGACCTAAAAAAAAATGTAATATCAATGAAATACTGGCATTTTTCTGACCTATTTTTAATCTTTTTCTCTTAAACCTTTTACTGTATCTTTCAAATAGCAGGAAACAACTAAAATGAACAACAAATCACCAAAATATCAAAATGATTTAGAAAAACAGAATAAGATTTTCAGATTTCAGAATGGGCTAAGGCAGCACGTTGGCGGCTTTTGTAAGTCAGCAGGAAGACACGTCTGTTTAAACCAAGCCCTGGTGCAACGATTAATCGACTAACCTCCATCTGCCTTTAGCACAGCAAACCGAGATCACGGGACCTTTATCGAGCTGAAGGTTGCTCTAAAGCAAAATTGGATTATGCCTCAAATTAAATTTCTGAAGGGCAACAGAGGATTTTTTGACAGTGGTACATTTTGTAATTCACAGAATGAGACAAAAATCAAAGGGCGCCTGCATCACAAAGTTTTGCGTGCATTACACCGCTGACTACACAATTTTCTCCACGCAGAAAGTGAGGAGCATAGTGATGTGAAGCAGGACAGTCACAGAGGTTTTGGGGTGCTTTTGTAGATGAGTCAGACACTACACAAACACCAGACAAGAGCTGCAGACTAGTGAAGATGCTGAAGGGCTCTCCATAATGCATTTACCTCTCTCCTGCCTCTTCTAGCATTCATATTACTGGCACCTCTAGTGCTTCCCCTAATCAAACTCAAAACTCCCCTCTATATCCCACTCACCAAATGGACTCCTTAGAGCTTTCTGTGTGTTGGTATATGTATTTTTCGGCATATGTTTGTAATAGTCTCTGTAAATGCTTTTCAGCACAGAAAATTGCTTTCAAATGATAATCCCGAAAGCATTATTTATTACTATTGTTCAAGGTGTTTTGATGTATGGAACAAGGCGTGCAGAGCTGATGTGACAGTGGAGATGAAACATGAAGCAAGAGAGGCTCAAAAATGCAAAGGAAGAAAACCCTCATATGAGGTGAATATGTGGAGATGGGAAATAGATGTTATCCTATTGGCTGTTCTGTCCATTTACACTTTGAACTTAGTGCAGCAAAACATTGTACTAAAAAAGTGTTCCTCTTTAGTGTGTTTATTTTCTTCTGCAAACATTTTTACTCTTAAATTATTATCAAACCCTGAAAACTGATGCAGAAAGTTTTCACTGTTAGCCATACATTTTTTTCCCCAGATATTTCATTCCCACATTGAATTTTGTTGTTCCAGAAAGACTGGGCTTATCAGCAGTGCAATTACCATTTCTAAAAAGAGCCTTTGGCCGTCTTTAAACATAAGGATGATGTGAGAGAGAATACTCTGGCATCCTTCTCAGGATGAGCGGTAAACAGATTAGGAGGGGATTTGAAAAAGCTGCCTGCTCCTCGCCGCACATACGTAGATGTGAAACAGTAAACATACTTTAATGTATTGTCTGAAAAAGTGTCACAGTGTGTCATTCGTTTTGCAGGTGATTAACTGTAAATTCTTGGAAGGCAAACTGTCATGCAGCTGTAGTGTGGACTGGATGGTTGATATTAGAAATAAAAAGGAACTGCATCTGTACAGCACCCACAATGACACCAATAGCAGTGGACTTCCCAAGCGAGGTGCGCTCGCTGGGTGCTCCCGCTTCCTTCCAAAGGCATGAACAGGTTAAGTGGTGAAACGAAATATTTGTCTGTCTCTCTGTGTTAACTGTGCAATAAACTGATGACCTGTCCAGGAAATACCCCGCCCTTTACCCAGAGGCTTGTACTACAAAGCAGGATTTCATCATATCCAGATAACTTCAGGGTTAACCATGGTTTTTCAAAAGCAGTTCACTTCTTGCTGGAGTACATCACCATTGTCATTGATGCCGCAAACCTACCCACTCCAGATTAGGTTCCAGATCAAAGATCAGCTGGTACAAAATTACTGCTTACTGACCGATCAGATCTCCAGGAAAAAGCATCACTATTCCTGGAAGATTGTTCAGACCTTTGTGCACAGATAGTAGGAGGGCCGGAGGTTTTTATTAGCATCTGAAGTCTTTATGTTTCCATGATGAGCGTTAAAAATAAATATAGATTCTTAGATGCAACTTTATTCCTTGATTTTTAAATTTTTTTTATCTTCAGTTTGACCCTTTTTTTGTATAAACATTAAGATGTGATCCTAAAACAGAGCATCTATTTCTACTTGTAGACTTTAAATTTGCAGGTAGACTAAGCCTTGGTTTAATTCTCTTTTAAAAACATTTTAAATACTTGGTTACAACTGATCAAATTCTCCCGTGTTTTAATAATAGATGTGAAATTGATAACCTGCTTGCTTTATGCTTTTTTCCCTGCTTCAAATAAGCTGAACTTTATTTATAGGTCTCTTCCAGTCTTACTTACCAAGATGCTCAAAGCCCTCACACATTCATACATTTATACTCATTTACACTCATATACCTTATTTTTCTGCAGCAACTGTGTTTCTTTCAGACTGTATTATATGTTATCCTGCTTTGTAAAATCAGTCACTCTGTTGCTAATACGCGCATCCATGATTGTGATTGCAAACATTCAGCAGGAACCTCGGGCTAACTTAGTATGAAGCAAGTTCAACATACTCAGGATATCTTTCTGTTATCTGGCTTCACTTACCCCAACACTGACAGATGAAACTGGTTGTCAGCTGGCTTTTTTATTTATTTTTATTTTTTTGCTGTCTGTGTGTGTGTGTGTGTGTGTGTGTGTGTGTGTGTGTGTGTGTGTGTGTGTGTGTGTGTACCAGGATGTGCCCCAAGTACGCGAGTTCTTAGCACACGCTGACCTTAACATATGGTGTAAATGACTTTCTTAATACACGATGATGCAGAATTGAGAGAGAAACCCTCACAGTGCATTCATGCTGTTTTAATAGTGAAGCCAAGTGAAACCAATTGAGACGCACTTTTACTGAGTGGCCTCAGCTGTTGCTTTCTGTGTCTGGCAGCATGGGCGAGCATATCCTGTAGTTTCTTGACATTTTCAGAGAAATGAGAAGAGATTTCCACTTGTGCCAGAAGAACTGATAGGAGATATTAGTTTTTAAAAATGTCTTGACCTCTGCGAGATTGTAAGTGCTCGATTCTGTGGCATTTCACATGACATGAAAAGTATTTGTGAAGGAAGAAACATGATAAACCTCTACATCAGAGTCTGACTGTACCAGTCACTCCAGGCATGTGTCGGCAGTCACATCAGGTTTTGCAGAAAGAGAGAAAGCATGTCTGCACTGCTGTTGGGTGTGCAGGATGTTGTTTCATTCAACAACAACAAAAAATAATAAAGAGCAATGAAATGCACAGAATGGACCTCATTAATATACATACAAGTGCCCATACAGCTGTCCTTGGACTCTTCAGCAGAGGATTAAATGTACTTAAATTTTCATGTGGATGCATCATTCAGGACTGTTAGACTGATGAGAGCACTTCATGCCTCTGTTGTCATTTTTATTTTTTCTGCCGTGTGTGTGTGTGTGTGTGTGTGTGTGTGTGTGTTAAAAGGAGACAGAGACAGTCTGTCAAAGAAGGTCCAGCATGTGCTTGGCATGCAAATCAGGACATGTCTGTGTCCAC
This sequence comes from Andinoacara biseriatus, assembly GCA_015108635.1. Taxonomy (NCBI): domain Eukaryota; kingdom Metazoa; phylum Chordata; class Actinopteri; order Cichliformes; family Cichlidae; genus Andinoacara; species Andinoacara biseriatus. The sequence goes on from VUQJ01005698.1 coordinate 41,112, forward strand.
TGGATGTTGCTTTTGCTGTCAGAAAAATGTCCTGATTCGATGGACCAGGCTGTCATGCAGCTCACATCAGAGAATGCATATCTCACGACCCCGATCACATGAGACCTGCTGGCTGATTCGCGAATCTTGCTGCATCAACATAGAGATCCCAGCGTACCATCACAGGTCATTTAATGTAAGCTGTTACGACAACAACGTAGAACTGCAAGACTGCCAAAAACACACGACTCACAACTACAATATACACATGGATGAATGTAAAGTAATTGCAAAAGTCTCCCATCAATGACTAATCAGTTACCCTGGTGAATTCCAGCTTTTCCAGTTGAGTGACACTGATGTTTTATAGAGTAGACCTTTTCAGCTAAATTTAGGTAATTTAGGCTTACTTAACAAGTGAGGCAATGGGATCAGAAGAGAACGGCTCCTCCAGGCAGATGTGATTAAATGCCACAAATTATTTGATATGTTAAGAAGCTCTCAGGAAAAAAAAGAAAAAGAAAAAGCAGCAGTAGTAGAAATGTCTGCTAATTTCAAAGTGCAGTTCAGCTGTTTGTTCTCAGCTGCTAACTCAGATATGAATATGAATATGAATGAACATTATTTTCAAAAGGAATTAAATAGCACCGATGTCTGACACGCCTTCTTTCATCACATAATTTGATGAGCAGAGTGTGGAGAAAAATAATGCTAGAGATAAGGTCTGAATGAAGATAGGTGGGACCACAGGGATGGCCCGCGCGCCTGACATGTTGATATTTTCTGTCACAGTTCGTTTCATCAAAGCCTGTTGGGCATTAATTAACTGCCTCTATCATTTTTCTTATCAAGAGGAAAACATCTTGACTTTTTTCCCTCGTTAATGTAAGTGAAAAATCTTTTATTTGAGGTCTGAAAGTTGCTGTTAGTAGCAAGAACCATATGTTTTCCAACTTAAAACTGAGGAAAACAGTTTCACTTCTTGTTAATACTGTGCACTGTGTACTGTATTTAGAATATTATTTAGAAAATTCACTAATTTGCTCCATTGGTGACAATTGTGTGCACACAGTCGTCTTTTTTGTGATGTCTGTTGCAAAACAATCGATATTGCACATGCTGTGTAAAACATGCCAGCACGGAACACATATAATCAACTGAATAATGATGTTCGTAGCCGAGGAAGAAAGAAAACAAAGGAAAACAAAAGAACTGATAAATGTTACGCCCCTCTGCAACCCCTACTGTCTTTGCAGTGGCAGTGAAAGAGTTTTCAGTCGCTGCCTTGGTTCATTGCTGATTGGCTGCACTCGATGAGGCGTGGATGAAGGCATGCCTGAGGTTGTCTTTAGAGACTCAATGCTTGTTGTTCTTATGCTCTCTGCTTATCAAGTCATTAAAAAACAAACAAACTCATGTTTCTTAAAACTTTGGTGTTAGTCTCCACCTCATGTTGAGCCGGGTCGTAACGTAAAGAACGTGTGGTGTTGCTTGCAGTTCTTTTTAAATCTTGTTGCAAAGGGTTTTCTCTCGGAAGAAATCAAGTTTGTTTGCACTTTGTTTTCAAAGCTTAGTTGTTAAAATAGCGCCTCATTTTGTTTTATTTTAATAAGATGCTTTCAGCTGTTCCTGTGTCACAGCAGGTAGCTGATTTTTGCACCGGATGTCCTTCCTGACGCAAACCCCGAGGGATTTGTTTCTCCTCCCAGAATTGAACAGATCTTAGGCAAATGTGTAAACCACTACAGTATGGAGCTTCTGTTTGTCATGATCCTGGGCCAGTGGCCCAGTGTTTTGTGTGTTTATGTTTTGTTTCATCTTAGTCCTGGCTTTGTTGTGGTTTTACTTCCCTGTGTTCATGTCGCCTGTGTATGTTTATTCCTCTGTGCCAGCCCTTGTGTGAGGTCTGCGTGCACCCTGTTAGGTGTTTCCTGTTTTTATTTTGACAGTCTTGTGTTCCCGGTGTGTCGTCTCTAGTTTTGCTTCCTGTGTTTCTTTAGTATGATTTGGTCCACCTGTTCTCCCCAGCTGTTTCCTGTTTTCCCTCCTCATCCCCAGTGTATTTATTGTCTGCGTTTCCCTCTGTTCCCTGTTGCGTCCTCCCTCACGGATATGTGGGTTTTGTTTCTGTGTGCCACCAGTGTCCTTCTCAGTTTTGTCTGTTTGGATTCCTTTTGCATTAAAGTCGCTTTTTAAGTTCAGTCAGTTTCAAGAGTTCTGCATTTGGGTCCTCTCTGCTCACCGCACCGCTCACACATGACACTGTTTCATTTATTTAAATTTGATTTACATTTTATTGCAGGGATGGGAGGTGGGGCTTATTAAAATACTAACTATGTTTTTTAATAGTGTACAGCTTAATTATCAAATATTATTATTAATAAAATATTGACATGCATTCCCTTTTTGTATGCCTTTCTTTTCTTCTTACAAACAATAATCAAGCAGCACATGGGAGGATAGTCTCTATCAGCCATATTGTGTCTCACAGCCTCTCTCACACTCCACACACAGCAGGAAACACTCTCTTCAGTCTCTTTTGTTTTCTTACATTAGTCCAAAAACACACAGTATACAGTAGTATTCATGGGATCAGGTGTGGTAGAGATGGGGACAAAATAAAGAAAAACAAAAAGAGCACACAAGTCAAAGAAAGCAAACAAAATAAACAACAGAAAACCCAAAAAAGAGAGAGAGAGAAAATGAATACTTGGCACATGTAATAAAAATAACAGATGGGAAAGCTGTGGCGATTACAATAATGGGAACTGACACTATTGTAGTAAATGTGTTTATGATGACAGAAATGAAATAAGTAAATAAATATTGACATCATCACCAACAAAACAATAATATGAATAATGCTGATAAAAATATGACTCATACTCGTAAAATTATGTCAATAGTAAATTGGTAACAATAAAAGGGAGGCCTTGAATTTTGATGAATAAATCATTTTTAAAAAGGTTGATATTTAGAAGTGATATGTGGTCCTGGGAGAGTTAAGAATCGATTGCAATATGTGTAGGCAGAGGTGGGGGTAGGAGGGGCAATTGTTGTTGTAATGAGTGAGGATGTTTTTTATTTTATTCACAGTGCTAATAATTTCTTAGACCGATTTCTTAGATAAGTGGGTTGTGAAGAGACATCTGAGTTGGGCTGAGCTTGATGATGACCACTTATATTGATGGTTACTCCAGCATGACGCATCATTTGTTGTGTACCCCAGCCTCCTTTGGTGTTTCTGCCATTTATCACACTACACCCTCAGCTGGAGCAGGCCCACCACAAGCTGATCAGACCTGGGTGTGTGTTATCTGGGGTGGTCCTTTTGCTCCCCACACTGTCTCCTTTCTTCTCAGCCACAGCCGATGACTGCATGTCTCTGCAACTGTGGCCAGTTCTTTAGCGGTCTTCCTCTGGCTCTGACCTCTGATGCCAACTTCCTTTAGAAGACTTGCTGTGGAACTACCAATAAAGCCCCTGCAACCCACCTCCACTGGACACAGCTTCACAGTCCAGCCCCATTCCTCTGCTTCAGCTGCCAAGCTGGCACAACACAGCTTTTTCCATTCAGGTGCTTCATTGATGGTGTCCTCCCAAGGGACAGTCAGCTCAACAATGATGACACGGTGGAAGGATTTGGACCAGAGAACCACATCTGGGTACAGGTTGGTAACAGCAATTTCTAAAGGGATAGTGAGTCTTTGGGTTAGGGCGACATACATTTCCCATTTCCTAGCTGCATCCCGTGGGCCTGCATCTGATCGGATGAAGGTTGTCTTTTGTTCTCCAAGGCAGAGGTTAGACACTTGAGCACCTGATTGTTCATCCAGGTATGTCTTTGCTGAGTCAGACTGACCTTACAACCCACCGGGATGTGTTTGAGGGTTGCTGGGGCTGCACACAGGGGACATGCTGGAGATGTAGGTTTGCTGGAGAGGGAAGAACATCAAATGTGACCCCGATGATAAAACTTATCCCATTTGTCTCCATGTTTCACATCTTTCACCAAGTGATTTTCTTTCTCTCAACGCCTTTCCACCTCATCCACTGGCCTTGCTGTGTGTGGGAGACTACTTTGGCACACCTGGGCTGAATTCACATTTCTATATTTAAATTTGAGCTGGCACACTGGATTTGTCTGATAAGTCAGAAATTAATCAAACACGACATTGAACCACTGAAACTAATTTTTCCTTTCACAAAAGGAAAAATGTAAATTTAAGTAAATAACTGTAATTTATTTACTTTACTATTTTTTCAGTTTTTCATGGATATTTACCAATGCTCTTAATCTGAGCAGCTGTGGCATAAACGTTAGAGGGGAAAGCAGAGGGAAAAAAAGATGTTCTGCTATGTTCCAGAAATACTTTTTTTGTCCACTAATACACTGATACACTGATGGTATTGAGCGAGAGTCTTTCAACCTGCAGAAGCCAAGCAGGAGGTGGCCAAACGTTAGCGGTTCAATGCTCAGGAGGCAGAGCGGAGAGAGCAGGCTGTCGATCCCCAGCTCCTCTAGGATGCATGTCAAAGTATCCTTGGGCAAGATACTGATACCCGAGTTGTCCTCAGTGCATCCACTGGAGTGTGAGCGTGTGCACGTTAGGTCAAAAATGCTTGGGCATAGAAAAATGTGCTTATATGAGCGTGAGTGTGAATGGGTCAATGAGCCTTGTACTAAGAAAGTGCTTTGAGTGCTCAGAGTAGAAAAGTGTTATGTAAGTACCAGTCCATTTACCATCCTCGCTTCCTTCTCCAGTCAACATGTAGAAGTGTCCTTGGCCCTGATAATGAACCTCAAGAGTGATGAATGAATACCTACACTTCTGTATTTATCATTTCATTCATAGGAAGAATCATTAGTAAGCACTAAATCATTTGCAAGTGCAACACAATTGTTGTATCCATCCTTTTCTAAGCACAAAAAAAGTGAGATGGCTTCGTTGAAAGTCATTGTATAGATTGCATATAGCATGCCAGCATGCACAGATATCATCCTTATTTAAGGACAAGATTAGCCCGGCTGCACATGCAAGGGCACTTTGGTAATTCTGCTGAGACTGCTGTCCATAATTATCCCATGATTTGAGAAAACAAAAGTTGTTTCATTAAGATAAATCGTTAAACTGTTATGCAAAAATGAGCTGTGTCATCT
>VUQJ01005708.1:9901-25301 GCA_015108635.1 Andinoacara biseriatus
ACACATGGCAGGTGGAGGAAAATGGAAGAAATGGAAGAAAAACAAAGTGTCACTCAGAATGCACGCAGCTCATCATACAGTGAGATCCCGGCAATAACAATGGAAATTGTGAGTTGTTGGAGCTCCCTATTAGAGTAGCTTGTGTGTGTTTCTGATGATGGAACGTACAGGAAGCCTTTAGACTGCAGTGTTACAGTTACAGCAGCATGGCTGCTTCCACTGCTGTGTAAATACACAACTTCAAATTAGCTAAAAAATTCAATTAAGAATTCTGAGTTACAAAAACATTATTTATTGCTTTAAATATGTGAACTGGAGTAATGCAATCCCGAGGCTTGTCACGTCACTTTTAAACTAGAATGCACTGGCTTTTTTTCCCCCTCTCCAGCATGCCTCCACAGATATGGCCCTGCACTGCTCCACCAAGGGGACTGTCCCAAGAGAGCCAATTAAGAGTGTCCGCTGCGTTGGTGACAGCTGCTCCAGCCTCAGCCCGGAAAGCCTCCCAGCCCCACATCACCAATGGGGAAATACTGTACAATTGCCCGGGAGGGGTGGAGATTTACCAGCGAGTCAGAAGGGGAAAAAGATCAATGAATATATCGGTGAACCTAAAAGCATCAAGACATCACTGAAGAGGAACTGATTGTGGAAAGTAGAGGCCAGTGTGACACCGGTTTGTGTGCTCTCAGTGACATGTTACATGGAGTTGGGGACAGAGATAAAGTATACATAAAGTATACATACTGTTACATCAAACTTGACCCATCTAATACATGGATGGATATTTTATCCATCACAAATCCGAATATACTAATAAATACACTACGTATTCTGGAAAGGTTTTGTAGACTTTTTAAAGAATTTGACCTTTGATACTACTCTAAGAGAACACAGTATTTTAATGTGAATCTGTGGAAAAGGTTGGCTGAAGATTGTTTGTGAATATTGGCAGTGGGGCTTGGTGGCGAAGTGATGGTGATGGTGGACAATTTTGCTAGTTCCTACCTGCTAACGTATGCTAATGCAATTTCCTTGTTCCACTGTGAAAATTAATCTGATGTTCAACATTCGTTCCACAAGACTTTTCTCCCAGGTCGTCATGACCCTGCGCCCTAAAAGTGGGGCACGCCCCACAGCTTGAGAAACACTGCTCTAAACCATTGTTTTCTTTTATTTTGGAGGTTCACAATAGACAATCTTCCAGTCAAAATTCGGAGGAGGTTACTGAGGTGAAAAAAAAACTAAAAGTAAAAAGTAAGCTGTTCTGATGTATTTAAAAAAAAAATGTTATTATATAAGGCTAAGGATTTAATTGGGGCCTCTGAGATAATGCTTATGATGCAGCTCACCAGCAGGAGTGGTGGTTGTGTGTTGATTATGCAGTCCAAGATGCACTACGTTGCCATTTACATATTGTAGCAAGTTAATCAACTCCCTGCCCTCGCTTCTTCTGGTGTTTACCTTAAACAACCTTGGAGCTCTTCAAAAGGAGCACACTATATCTTACAGTGGATAATAGCAATCGCTCTGTTTCCATAGAGCAAGTAAATCTTTTATATATTTTCTTTTACAATTCCAACATCTTTTTTTTTTCACCCTAGCCAACAGAAAGTAACTGTGGGTTCTATTCTGCCTTATTTGATTAAAGGGTGTGACTTAAGAGGTAAAGTCCAAAATCAGTTTGGCTGTTTTTGGGAAATCTGGTAGGTGACAAGTTCAGATCCACTCACCCGTGGGCTTGTGTCATGTCACAGGAACAGTCTGCCATGGCAGCACACCTCCGCTAGATATAAAACTGGAATCTCACCAGGCATGTCTCAACACAGGGCAATGTCCCAATCTCTGCCCACTGTTTGGATTTAGCATAAAACAGTGTTAAAGACACAAAAGCAATTAGAATATTGTTCCCAGAAATTCTTTCTCATATCTTGTTGAATTACCCTCCCAGCCAGCTATTATTTTAAAGATATAGAGTCCAAGTCACCTTTCCAGATGCTTGGATGCCAGGTCTTCTGCTATGCCCCCCCCCCCCCTTTAAAATGCACACATGCTTCCTGCACACACATGCAGCCAAACATGTATCCATATCTGCACACATACCTCCTACTGTTTAATATGCGGAACCTTGTGTTCATTCATCAAAAAGTATATAGAAAGGTAATTCCTAGTACAGTGTAAAGCATTTCTAAACAATTTATTACGTGTTGCATGACTCTGTCTGCCAATACAAATTGTATCAAAACAATCACCAACCCACACACTGTATATAGTTTTCTTCATCTCGGTTTCCACCGCAATGCAATTATAATTTACAGTAAGCAGTTTTATGTAAAATACTCAACATATATCTTGCTTTGTACTATTGTTTGCAGTTACATACAAGGTCACTGATAAACACTGTCCTTTATGCAACCAGCTTAAGATAACCCCACCACTAGCTGTCAGACCCACAACCTCGCAGCACCTCGCCTTTCATGTCCCACATTTGAAAAGCTTTAAAAAGCTTATCTCTGAAGGTATCTTGTCTCAAATCTAACATCGACTAACACTAGACACAAACCTCTTCTAGCTCCTTACAAAGCTTGGATGTTACAAGCTGCAGGGCTCCTACAAATTAAGTAACGCAAACAAAATCTTTATGTTTTTAATTGCGGCAGACCAGCTTCTGAAGTGCAAAAGTGTGATCCTCTCATCATCACACCTTGGACACACACATTGTGGCTGCCTTTGACCAATATGAACAAAGACTACAAGCTCCTGCACCTGCTGCTGTACGAGAACACAAAGTGTTATGCAATTTTCTGCCATAAGAAATGACATAAAACTACTTCCCAGTCGAAATTACTTTTACTTTTTAAGATTCAACTTCAATGTAGAATTACAGCCCAATAATAAATAGCAAGAAAATTTTTTATCTTTTATAGGTGTGCATGCAGTGCAATGAAATGTAAAATTATAAGTTGAAATACAAAATTCAAAAAGACAAAAAAAATGAAAGTGCAGTATTAAATATTAAATAAACTATATGCAAAGTGTCTTTGTAGAGCAAAAGATGCAAAAAATGTTTGTCTGCATGTATCACAGAGCCATGGCTCAGTGGCTAAGGGTGCCTGGCTTGAGTCCTACACACACAAATGCCAGGTTGAGGTGCTTTATATAGAAGAAAATATTGTGGAACAACAATAGCTCCTAAAAATAAAAGTGACAATTCTTTCATTGTTCATCTAGCTCACCCCTTCCTGCCAACACTCTTTTGCCTCTTCTTTCTGTGTCATATCATGCTGTTAATCTTGTCGGGGTCATTTGAATGTTTTTTCAGCATCCGTTGTCATCTGTCATTGCATGAACAATAAGATGGTGGCGACTACACAGAATGGATTGCAATTGAGTTCTACAATTGAGTTCCCGAGTTCTACTGCTGAACAGACTGGCTGTCTAAAGGTAAAGTAAGTTATTTAATAGAAAAAAAATACACACTGATCAGTGTGTAATTACATTTTCCAACAAATTGATGCATTATCATAAACTTAAAATTAATCCATTAAAAATAGCGAGTCTGTGGAAGTTGCCAAGCTACCGCACCATCTTGAATACAATGGCCGAGATGGATATCGCTGTTCCACCTAATCACATTTTATGTCCTTGGCTAGAGATCAGCCACATGTGCTATACTGTACCATATAAGTTCATTTATTCCTTATATTGTTACAATTACTTATTGTAAGCAGATTAGACATGTGGTCTCCAGACAGCTGACAACAAGCCAGCTAAACAACAGCTGGCTATGAGCTAATATTATGCCAGCTAATATTAGGCTCAAGTGTCCTGAAAATGACACATCCCTCTGATGCATTTAATTAAACAGTTTGTTTACATGCTCACGTTGTATGACAGTTTATTTGCTAAGCGTCTGAGTCCAACAATGTTACCGTCACTTCAAAGGAAGTTTCACTAATGCTGGCAAACAGTGGCAAAAACAATGGCGCGTATCGAGAGAGTAGTTAAGATATCCTCAATGACCACTGTACTGCTACTATAGCTAGGATTATGCAATTGAATTGGGAGGGGTAAGAAAACAGAATTCAGCTGACTGAAATCTGCAATCTATCAATAGCTAGCAGTGATATTTTATACACAGTACCTTTAAAAAAAAAAACCATCCTTTTATAAAGCAAACAAATAAATAAAATCAACAATCAAGCACCCCCATATGAGCACTTGGTGACAGTGGGAACCAAAACTCAAGTTTAATGGGAAGAAACGTCTGGCAAAACCAGGTTCAGAGAGGGGCAGCCATCTGCTATGACCGGTTGGGGGTGAGGGGAAGAAGACAGGACAAAAAACACACTGTAGAAGCGAGGTATTAATAATAACTAATGATTAAATGCAGATTAAATGCAGAGTGGTATATAAGCACATAGAGAGTAAAAAGAGGGGGGTGAAGAAAAAGAAATACTCAGTGCATCATGGGAAACCCCCAGCAGCCCAGGCCTATTGCAATGCAACTACGGGAGGGTTCAGGGTCACCTGATCCAGCCTTAAATATAATTTAATTACTGTCACCTTAAAGGACTGTGGTAAATAGCCCATTAATAGAGACAGAGTGATCACATTTAAGATTGAATCATTAATTAATGGTAGGACTTCTTTGAGCAGTCTTGTAGGAATGGGGTCTAAGAGACACATTGATGGTTTGGAGGAAGCAACTACTGAAGTTAACTCTGAAAGATCAATTGGAGAGAAAAAGTCAAGATAAATATAAGTTTATGTAGCTGCTTTGCACTGTGGTGGCACATGGAATTGAATATGACAGTGGAGGAATTATATCCTTAAACTTAATTACAGAACTTTCAGAAAGACACCTATTGTAATGAAATGTATTCCCCACTGCTGTGTAATCGATTATTGTACATTTAAATGTTATTAAGAAATGATCAGACAAAAGAGAAATACTGTTAAATGTTCAGTTTATATGCCAAATATCAGAACAAGATCCAGATTGTGATTAAAGTGGTGGGTGGGCTCATTTACATTTTGAGAGAACGCTGTTGTTTTCAGCATCTCCATGGATGCTAAAATCACCCACTTTAATTATTGTACCTGAATTGAGCACTAAATCAGATAACAAGTTTGGGAAATCAGAAACTGTTAGAGCCTCTGCATAGCAACAAATAAACAGTTTTTTGAGTTTTCCAATTAAGATGTAAAAGACTAAGAGTCAGGCCTTCAAATTAAATTAAAACTCTGTCTGGGTCTTTGGTTGATTAATAAGCTGGGATGGAAGATTGCTGCTACTCCTCCTCCTTGACCCTTGATCCTCGAAGCACTCGAGAATCCTGACAATATGACTCGGGGGTGTTGATTCATTTAAACTAACATATTCATCTTGCTGTAACTAGGTTGCTGATAGGCGGAATACATCAATATATTGATCAATTATAAATAATTTACTAACAGGGATTTACTGGAGAGATACTTAATGTTTAATAATCCACATTTAACTGTGTTAATGGTTAATAAGTAGAAATGCATAGAGTCTACTGTGGTCTCACTCCTTGGTTCTAGTAAAACTATTAACTGGGGACTATTATGACATTACTAGTAATAAATATATGACATAATCAATTTTTTGGCTCTAAAATTTATTGATCATGGGTACAATGAATTCTGAAAGTTATTCAGAATGTGGCTGCTGGCTTTTCACTTGTTTCTAATAAAACCTAGAAGTGCCACAAAGATTTTCCACTGAGATATGATTTTTTTCAGTGGGATTCTTGGGCTGTTTGTGTGTGAAACCATAGAACCTCCTGGCATAAGTTCAGCTAACCAGTGAGCAAGGACTGCAGTTGACATCCTGAGGGTCCCACATACTCTGGTCCCTTTCTGAGCATGTCAACAGTCTGATTAATACATGTGGCAGATCAGAGAGAAAGGATGTATAAAGGGATGTGAATCTTTTTACTGCCTCCTTCTGTGCTGAATGCCCACATACCAGACATTAATCAAGGAGGAAAAGAATTGTTTTCTCTCCACAGCACAAAAATAAAACTTCATCTGCGTCTAGGGCGAAAGGAGGGGTAATGTTGCGTGACATTCTCTTCATATCATGGAGCTAGAGGTCACCTCCCGGCACTGAGAGAAAAGAGAAAGGGAGAAAAAAAATAGCGCTCTTCATCTCTCACCTGCTCGCCCACTGTGCACACATTCATCAATTCTCTCTCTGCTCCTGTCCTTCCATCTATCTGGCCTTGTGTGATACACACAGGAACAGTGTACCTGCAACACATACTGTTATCTTTGTTATCTTCTCAAACTGACTCCAATAGCAACATGGACTGACCAACATCAGTCTCCCCAACAGGGTGTGCAATTAATTTTCCCAAGGGGCCACAGGAGAAACTGCATATTTTGTGGAGGGCCGCACCAAAAAGGTGAATTCAGTTGTGCTCAATATTAATTTTTATCTCTTTATAAACTGCTACTGGTTAGAGCAGATTAGTGCTTACAATTAGGTAATGAAAATGTGAAAACGGCATTCTAAACACAGCAACATTTTATCATTAATCAACATTACCAAAAAAACATCTGTGAACAAAATGTACATGTATTTGCAAAACTTCAAATACTTTTAACTTTATCCAAAGTGCAAGTGCTATCTTGCTCTTAGTTGAATTACTTCATTTACAGTTTTCAGGGTTTTTTTTGTCTTGTTAAGTGAGAGAAATCTAGTTTTTTTTGGAGTGCATTAAAGTAATGTTCAATGTCCGAGATGGAAATGTGAAGGCCAGTGTCGGGGTGATTGTGCCAGAGAAATTTGTTAAACGTATTCACTAGAATTTGTTCACATTTAAAGTTAGCTCCAAAGGCAACCGACATCTTCTGAGTAAGTCTGATTATATGTGGAATATTCCACTCTTTCACAAAAGAATAAAAATCCAGTAGTGTTACTGACTTGAAGTGCTCTGCCAGCAGTGAATCAAAATGCAACCTGCCTGTGATTCAGTGCTTTTTCTCTGATGGAGTTAACTATTTTAGTTACATCAAAAATATGGTAAATTTTAGCAGTGACTTACACAGCAACCTCCTGGTGTGTAATATAATGCAAAAAATACAAATTTCAGTTCTGGATTCATTTCAGTCCGCTTCAAAAGTCTGACATTTTCCTTTGTCAGATTTGGAAAGCCATTGGTTGCAACACCTCCCAGTTTGTCCCATTTCAGTCCAAGCCTATCCACGCATGCACTTATCTCCATGAACAAATCACTGTTGTATTCCCTTTCATTCAGCACATTGCTGCGAGTGCCTCCATAATCTCAAACGTGTTCCTTATCCCATTTCCAAAGATGAGTAACTGGGCTGTGTCGCAGCTCTCACACAGCTCTCCTATAGAGCCAAGAAGAAGTTAAAATTGCCCATTTTTGTTTCAAATGGGAAGCTCTAAATTTCCAGCAAAGTCCTAGATCCAACTTGTTATGTTTTGCCTTGAGAGGAACTCATTCTCATTTTTTTCAGGGCATATTAGTGTGGCATAGTCTACCAAACACTCAGTCAAGTTCTTGTATTTCTCTGCATGTTTAGTCTCATAATGGCCTTTCAAACTGTAATCCTTACACACAGTTTGTGCTCCCCACAAACTAAGCAAACCTCTGACTTCAGCAAATAAATACTTAGAAGTTCTTGGTAAAAACTCTATATTCTGCATCAGTCTTATGTCATAAACATTGGTTCCAACATATTTGCATCCATACACATACATACCTAAATGTAATAGTTGCCTTCAAAATAAAAGCAACAAAGTTGCATTAGGATCTCCCACAAAATCACGAAAAAGAAACAAAACAACAAAATGCGATTCCTTCATTGGAAGTTTATCAAAGAACATTTAGTGGCTGAAATAGAACAAACTGCATGATATATGCTTACTTATAGTATGCTTGAATCCTAACTTCCCACTCACCTCATATGGCCGTATAGGGACAACAACGGATGTGGCCCATGGGCCCAGGTCTGCTCCACAATTACCGGAAGGAAACAAATGTGAGTCATAAAGCTCCCTGAACATGCGAATAGTCACCCTTCCTTGCTGGTGGTCTAATTGCTCCTGAGATAGCACAGTACAAATGTTTTGCAAGTCAAAATTACAGTAAGTAATTAATTTGTTTGCTGAATGAGTAGTGAGATGAGAGCCTTATTAAACAGGTATGTCATTTTCACAACAGTGAATAGATGTTTTGTTTAACATTTCAATAGAAAATCAGTCCCATTAAAATCCATTTCCAAAATTATTTGAGCAAGTGGATTTGATTACCAAGAAATCTGTGTGTGTGTGTGTGTGTGTGAGCAACAGTTACAGTTATGACAACAGTTACATATACGCAAATACAATGAGTCATGATAGACTGACAGGATACAATACATTTAGTCTCTACATCATACCTTGTGAATCATCTGCATACTTTGAGCTTGTCTGACTCATTGACATCTCAGAATAAAAATAGTGATGGATTCCCACCTCTTCTGTATCTCTAAATGGATTGAAATTATCTCAAATAATTCTAGGCCAAAACCGAAAGGCTACAAAGGAGGATAAATTAAAGTTTTAGTAAGTACAAACATAAGAACAAAAAGTTGCCAATATTTCTATTGCTAATATAACAATAGTGTATCCATTATCTACCACTTAAGGGCTTCTGCCAGAATCCAGGATCAATCTTCTTTATTACTCTTCACTAGCGCCGACCTTTTGATCACCAAAGTACGGCTTATGGACAAAAGCCTCTACCTGTGAGTGAATTGCAATCAATACCTGGACAGATTTATGTTTCTATGCACTGTATGAAAGATCGCAGCGCAAGTCCAGACAGGAAGCTGGGGGCTGTGAAAGCAGGGAGGAACCTGACAAAGCAAGACAGATGACTGACAGGTAGATTCAACAGGGGAAACAATTCAACTCAAGTGTAGTGTAGGTAATAACACCTCTGCATAAAGCCGTGCACATGATGCCAATCACTGCAAACACGCACTCTTTATCTGGCTCTCAGTAATAGGAAGGTAACAAGATTTAAATTAAAATACCAAAGCACAAAAACAGCACTCAATCATTGGCTGCTGTGCAGGGGATGTTTAAAATGCAGACAGACACAGACATAGAGACAAGTGGACAGGCGAAGGTCAAGCACATTCATCTGCATCTGAGAAATGGTGTACAGGTGGAAGCTGTTTGCTTGGCAGTGCCACAGTATAGCGAGTATAATTCCTCAAATGCCAAATGACTTTTGCCGCTTGCCCGAATCAGTCATGATGTAATTTGTCTTTGACATCATGGCAAGGTGTTTGTTTTGGTAACTATAAATCAAGCAGGCCTGTAATCTGATCATTACAAGAGCCATCAGGACTAAAAATACAAACCAACCATGCAGAGGCTCTAACAGTACAATAGTACTTTGCCTCTGTAGGATTTTGTTTCACGGTGACAGTTATTAGTAATCTAACCTGCTTTGTGGGTAAACTTAGCTCTCTATAAAAGCTGAAAGGGGCAGGACAGCTTGTGCAGTGGACAGCCATTATCCCGAGAGATGAATATGCAGATAGCTCTGCGCTAACTGAGGAGAGTTCCAAGGTTTCAGGACACAAGATACACGAGTTTAATTGAAAACATTTCAAGGAGCCTAAATTACTTTGGAGAGGCAAATTAAGTGTGAATACTCAGTATTTAGGAGAAGCACTCGATGCCAGTTTCAATTTATTTGGCTAAGGGGCCATTTAGTCCTCTAGCATAAACAAATAAGCAGATGAAATGTCATGTTTCTCCCTGTTATGTTTTTCACCAAGGCATTCTACCCTCGTGTAGAGTTTAAAATTGGAGATTGTGTGGAAACAATCCATTTTTAAATTCCCTGCCAGACTGAGCCTCTTAGCCCACCCACATTCCCTGCCATTGGCGGTCAATAATCTGCCCAATGAGGAAACATTAGCTGTCATGTGAAAGACGAAAAAGAGGAGGTGGATAGGGTGAAGCTTGTAGAGGATGGGCGACTGAGTGATTTGCCTTACATACAGGCCATGAGATAAGCCTCTTGGTTTCCCCCTTGGCAGATAAAGGCCCCCACATTACAGTTATCACCGCAGACAGATTATAGACTCCACTCTCTCTGTAAGTACAGGATGACGGTGAATAGGCCTTCACTGCGCCACTACCATTATGAATGCTCCACTTGCACTGTTCTCCACGGCAATCAATCAAGTTTATAGCCAATTCGAGTTATTGCTTTCACTTGAATCTCTCTGAGTATTGACCTGGACTTTTCCTTCATCCCATGAGGGAGCAAGCGCTCACCTAATCTGCCCCTCATACAATCAGATAATTGGAAATGTACCATATGCTACACTAAATAATCTTCCGTGTTGTTCTGATCATGTTAAGTCAACCTCATATCAGAAATGATAAAACACACAGACAGAATTATCTCAGACTATTTGCTAAATGGACAAACAGCTGATACTATTGTAGCTCTACAGTGTTTTTTCTTATTTATTTATTTTAACTTTTAGTAGTGTGATCATAGATGAAAGGAACACGTATCAATCCAGATTTCAAATGTGTCGAGTGGACTGAAAGGTCTAAGGCCCTGTCGGCCAGAAGCTGAGTTTAACTTTGGTTAGCCCCAAATGGGATAGTCACCTGGGCGCACTTCTGAATAACCTATTTCCACACTGAAATGACTGATGAGGTGGGATAAGGTGGCAGCAGCACCGAGTGGAGCAGAGTGCAAAGTAGCAGGGGTTTGCCTATCTCTGGTTCTGCTCCAGTAGTGTCTTGGTTCATCTCTACAGCTCCCCAAAGACCCTGGGGAGGAGATTTAAGTGTGTCAAGGCTCTGTGTGCAAGAAGATGAGTTGGGATTTCAAACACACAGTACCAAGACTCTATTGCTGTCTGTAGTTCTCTCTCTCCTTCCCTTTCAAACCTTCCTATGCTTTCCCTGCTGTGCAAGCTCTCCTTCTTTTCCATACTCTATTAATCTCCACTCTTCACCATTCTTTCTCTTTTTCTACCAAATACCTTATCTTCCCCTCCCTCCTTCTCCGATATGGAAGCTGCATGCAGGGATGACTTCTGGGCACATTAGTAGTAGTAGCAGGAGGGAATGACGGTGATTGATGTTACGTCTGTCAGTCATCACAGCCTGACACAGATATGTCAGGTGGAGATGCTGAGATCTTTGAAGTTCACGCGAACTCCGCAAAGTTACTTTCTGCAGGCAGAACATGTGTGGGTGTGCGCATATATGTACATGTGGATTTTTGCGATACAGTGTATGCACACATGCAGCAGGAGGTTTCTTTGTGACAAATATCTTCAGTAAATCTTTATTTTCCCATCCTGACATATTTTGCAGGGGTAATGCATGCTTCCTTCTGGTTAAGCATCACATCACAATTTACTTTACACAATTGAACCTCTTTGACAACACAATGCAGCCTTCAAAATAAATAAGCAAATAAAGGCCACAAAATTAGTGGTCCTGAAGGACTGCAGGAAAACAAGTCATTCATATAAAATAAGCCTAACCAGTACACTGCCCAGTCCCACGGGTTACATCTTCAGTTAATAAGATGGAACAAATGAAAGCTGACAACAAAAACCCTGTTGACATCCTGCTTGCTGTGAGTGCTCTCAGTTAAAGAAACTGGATTTAAATATTTGAAGGCAATATAACAATAGAAAGCTTTTTTAAATACAATAAAATGTTGGATGAAGCCAAGCAGGAGACACACCGCCCAGACAGCTTTCCACATGTGGGACGCAAAGAGACAATGAGCCACATTCATATAGCTGCAAAGTTCATGTAAGTCTCTACGTCTGCTTCCTAGAACTTGTTCGGGTGGGGCAGGCTAGCAGAGGTGAGGGTTTTCAAAGCATCTTTCATGCATAATATAAGCCACTTTGTTTATTAATGTCGAGCACTCTCAGTGGAGACTGAAATACTTGGCGTGAACCCCAAGTTGACTGCTTTAATATCTGACAGCTAAATAATTAAAATGGGTTTACATCAGTGCACCCTCTGAAGGTCTGGTCCCCATATCCTGGCTGTCTATAAAACTAAGGCGTTGCCCATGCCATGACGCACTCCCACTGATGTGTCTGCAGAGCTTTCACGTGCAAATCCAGGACATATAACCCTGTCACCTCCCCTAGGCTCGGTAGAAACACATTATTAGAGCGCTGAATCCCAAGGAGGGAACTATTTATTGTTCTTATAACTCGGGAAAACAAATCCAAGTTGGAGAAAGTTCCCTGAGAAAAGTGGCATCTTTCGTCACTGCTCTTGATTTGTTGTTTTGCTAGAAAAACAATGAATAGTTGTGTTATGCGACACATTAATCTAATCCCTGTGGCTATATATGAAACCCTATTTCATGGCTGTGTCTGAAGATAGGGGAGGTAGACAGGAGAAATATTTTTCACTAGCGGAATGGGAAATGCACCTGCTAACTGGCTGCATTCAGAAGAGTGCAGAGGTGATTGGTGTAAAGATATATGTCAAGTATTTTTTTCTGAAGAGATTAAAGCTCCAGCAACATTTGTAGAACGGAGAACAACTTTGTTACTTGATGCTTTCCAGCCTTTGGCCTTCATCATCGCAAAATACATTGCAGACAACACTCCAAACAACATATGTATTAAGTTAAAAAAAAAGGCATATATATATGTGTATTGGACGTGAATGCCTAACATACATATCCACCAATTGGGCACCAGGAACAATGGGATAACCAATCATCATTAACTACATGAGAATTATTTTGTTAACGGAATTTCAGCATTTTTGTATATGTTGCAAAATAGTATTTTTATTTGTGAAGTTATTTGTGAATTTATTGGTAGCAGTAGTAGCACAGTAGATTGTTCTTTGATTATTTGACTTTCCTGTTAAATGCTATGTTACTTGGTTAACTTTTTATTTGGACATGAGCTACATAACTCCATTCAGGTTTAGAAAAACCCAAATGCATTCTGACCTTACTATTTAAAGCAACAGAGGGTGCCAGTCTGGCAGCTATAGCTAAAACAATAGGGTGAAAATTCCAAAGGACACACTTCACTTGGAAGTTCAAACAAAGAATCAAGTCAGCCAACCAAAGAGAAACACCAGCCAGCACATAGCAACATACAAAAGTAGGAGACTAAACTGAAAAATCCACATTCCTGCATAATGCTACGTAAAATGTTTTTAAAAAAAACAGTTTAAATCATCAAGGAATATACAGAAAAAAAAATACTGAAAAGGAACCTGTTACATTAACTGCAGCAATGGTGGTCTCAACACTGAAAAACCTCCACAGTTGATGACATGTGTGCTGGTGTTTTGGTCTTGGCTATTTTTTTTTTGGAAGGGTGTAGTCTTGCACTTTTGGCTTATGTGTGTTTCCTTTCAGCATAGCACAAATGCTCAGGTGTTAAAAGGGGTGGGAGTCTGGGTGTGGGGGTAGGACAGAAAATGTCAAACCAGCTAGCTTATCTTAACTGGCCAGAACACCTGAGGCGTCCTTTCTGTTCCTCATCACGATGTGCATGTCCGTGCATGTGGTTGTGTGCCTCGGACTTCTTGTGGAGGGAGAATCATGAATACTAATGGTGTTCTCTGAAAGAGAAGGGTTGTGACTTGACTCTCAAAGGAGTGCGCTCAAACGAGCGCACAGATGAACACACACACACACACATCGCGACTGACCTCCCCCTGCAGCCCAGAGATAAAGTGGTGATTATCAAACATAGCAGCTTGTCATTAGCACAGTAACAAGTGATATAGGCCACTGGTGAAAGACAAGGACAGAGCTTGAGTCAAGAGGGCCACACACTGGGTGGTTTTCAGCAAAGATGGTACTTGGACCTCTGGAATCAGAGGGCTAGTGAACCTGCTTGTGCCAGATAGGGCAGATGAATGGGTGTATCCAACAGCTGACTTCATTGGTATGCGTGTATGGTCAAGCCAAACAAATCACACCAAATAGACGACTACAAACAGTGACTGTTCTTTTAAAGAAAGAGGACTGAGTCATGCAGAAATTAGGGTTCTAAAAAAAAGAGAGAACACAAAAGGAAATAAGACTAGAAAATCTTGGAGGATGATAAGTTGATGAAGGTGAAGATGAAGGTAATATAGAATGAAGGTGCAGTGAATGGACGAATAGAGTCAAATACAATTAAGATTAAAAAAGAGATTAAAAAAAATCAAAATGAATTCATACGTCCTTTTACTCTTATCCAGTTCAGAGTTTTGGCGAATTGGAGTGTATCCATATTTATATATTTTTTCAGGATATGCCAGAGAAAACTGAACACATTACTCACACTTTCATTTACTACCGCTAGAGGTCAGTTAATTTCATTTTAAAACGTAGATATTGGTCGTAAAACGTGCCTGCAGAAACGACCAATAAGGTTATTTTTTTTCAAGGACAGGCTCCCTGCACAGGTTGGCAGTAACAGGGCTACTTAATATATTTTCAATTACTCCAAGGGCACTGCAAGGTGGGAAGCCATGATTACCACAGGTTAGAGGGAAAAGACTGGTCACTAAAATCACAGCAACAATGCGATTTAACATCAACACATCAAGTACAGAGCGTGAGGCTGCAGGTTTTCTGACAAGCACTTTTTCTTTCATCTGTGTGATCTTTGTGATCTTTGTTTGAATCGTGTATTGTATATCATGCTTAACATTTATGCAATCGTATTTATACAAGTCTACACACATATGCACATGCACACACTATATTTTAATTTATCATATTATTTTATCTTTATTTCATCAATGAATTACAAATGTTTAATAGTTCTAAAAACGTATGGGTGACATTGCAATGGACATTAAACATGAAGACAATTCAGACATGCGCAGTTCATTTTGAGGTCACATACTATATATAATTTGTAAAGATTTGAGTGTTATAAAAATTATTCCCCAAAGCTATATAGATGTTGACAATCCTGGTACCCTCGACAGTTTGTATAGTGTAGCAGACTTTGAGCTTTAATCGAGGGGTTTTAGAAAATTTTTCACAAACTGTTTAAGAATTTTTGTCATGATCCTGGGCCGGTGGCCCAGTTATCATAGTCTTTTGTTTAGTTTTGGTGTTTGTTTCCTGTTTCCCTCATGTTTTGTGATCCGTGTTCCCTGTGTGTTTAGAGTTCTATTGAGGGTTGGTTTTGGTTTGCCTATGCGTTCTGTTTTGTCTCTTCCTGTTTTACTTTGACAATCTTGTGTTTCTTGTGTCTTGTATTTAGTTTTGCTTCCCCTTGTCTCGTCTGGTTAATCATGTTCAGCCTTGCCCCTCACCTGTTGCCTGTTCCCTGATTCCTCAGTGTGTGTATTTAAGTGCCCAGTCTGTGT
>VUQJ01005710.1:8270-18521 GCA_015108635.1 Andinoacara biseriatus
TTTAAGGCTGTCTCTTCTTTTCTTTCACCAAATTTAGTTCTGTCTATTCCTGTCAAAATTTATAATCATCTCTTTGATGCTCTTTTCCTCCCTTCACTTCACTTCCTTCTCTCCTGTATTACTGAACATTTTGGTCTCTTCTAAGAGCACAGGATGAAATGCAGCCAATTCAGACACTAGAAAATGACGATAGCTCAAAGATATAACAGGATAATTACAGCAAGGGTTTTTAAATTCCTTCTCTGGGGACACCAATTAACTTTTTGTTTTTTCACTGCAGTTGAAAATTGATTTTGCCATGTTATATGAAATTAGCAAGTACAAAATCTAACTACTAACCCCCAAGTAAAATGGCTCTAATCTTATTACACGAGTATAATGTACACACATAAAGTGAAGCAGACAAACTGGCTAACCCCCGCCTCCCCTCCAGGGTTCTCAGGGTTTTATCACTACCCAAACAGGATGAGCTGAACCCAGAGAGTATCCCTACAACAAGGACTTTCTACTCAGTGATTTTAACTTCCTGCTGAAGAAACGGTCCCTTTGAAAACGCAGCAGAAGTGTTACTGATTCTGGGAATAGATGCTGCTGCTGAATTTTTTAAACATTTGATGGCTGTGAGCAATTAAATAAATGGGTGCAGATACATACCTCAAACAGAATAATAAAACTCTGCCCAAGCTAAACCAAACATATCTGTTTGGCTAGATACCACGTTAAAGAGTGAAAGGTTTACAAGATGGTAGAGAGACCTGCTATGATGCATGGATTGTAGACAGCAGCATGTCCCAAAAAGAGGCAGGTGGAGCTGCTAAGATTTTCAGTAGGGGTAACCAGGAGGGACAGGATCAGAAATGACTAGATCAGAGGGACGTCTCAGGTTAATGGTTTAGAGAAAAAGTTAGAGAGGCGAGGCTGAGATGGTTTGGACATGTGCAGAGGAGGGATAGTGGATATATTGGGCAAAGTATGCTGACTATGGAGCTGCCAGGCGGGAAAAGAAGAAGAGCACAGAGAAAATTCATGGATGCAGTGAACATGGACATGCAGCCGGTTGGTGTGACAGAGGTGGATGCTGGGATAGTGTGGACTTGCTGTAGTGAACCCTAAAGGGAGCAGCCGAAAGAAGAAGAAATAATTTGAGCACTACTGTTGCCATGATAAGGTCTAAGATTCTATTTTCATCCTTTTATGATGTCATGTTATGCAATACCCTCTATCAAGAGAAGCAGATGGAGCCAAATGGGTTTGAATTTTCTTGAGAGTGCAGAACCATGTTACACATGCATCAAACAACCCTACACTGGATAAGCAGAAGAAAATGGATGGATCGGAATATATAAGGTAACACTTAAGAAAATGAATTAGGTCAAAATTAATTTCAAACGTCTGTGTTGTAAATATTGTGATGTCATTCAGGCGCAAACGAGAATCTCTCTGTGTACAAAACTCCATAAATAATTCAAGTCTTTCCCTGCAACAGGATTATTTTTAGTCCTATTCAAACGTTCAGTGTAAATGCTGAGAGGAATCCTGTGATGCTTAATAAATAAATCATATACTTTAAATAGGGTTTTTATTTGTCTGTTTAAGTAAATTATGGTACAGGCTGTACACATATTAGCCTTTTCTGTTCAGTTGGGCAAATAAAAAGAAAGTTAAACATTCAAACGGTTCCATTATTGATATTATGGACTGCAGTCTCTATATTAGGCCTGGTGGGCAAAGATTCAGACATAACATTTATTAAAACCAAACTCAAAATAAATGAGTGGGGTTTTTTTTGCTAGGTTTTGTGAGGTTGCCCTGCTGGATTCTGTTCCACTGATATTGCCACTTCTTTAGATCTCAGTAATTACACTGGGGAGTAAAAAATTTGAACTTCTAAAACTAAACCCTAACCATTACATTATGGGGGCAGGACGGTTAGACAGCAGTATATAGCCTCTTCTAAGCACACAGTCTTACCACAGCCCTGTGTCTACTGTATTAACATAAAAATTCTATTAATTTGTTATGAGGTCTCCACACTCACCTCCTCCAGTCGTCTCCTCTGCTCCTTCTGCTGTTCGATACGTTTCTGCCTCTCAGCCAGCAGCTGGCGCTTGTACTCCTCCTGCTCACGGAGCTGCTGCTCCTGGAGGAGCTGTTGGCGGCGAAGGGCCTCCGAACGCTCCTTGTTCTCCTGCTGCAGACGTATGAAGTCACGGCGCAGGGTCGACTCACCCGGCACGTTGACTATGGAACTGTATAGAGGATCGAATGAGGAGCATGTAGAAACTAACACACGTGACAACATAAAATACTTTTATTTCAAGAGTGTAATCATGTGACCTTCCATTGCAAGAGTACTGAAAGTGTAGATAGATAGATAGATAGATAGATAGATAGATAGATAGATAGATAGATAGATAGATAGATAGATAGATAGATAGATAGATACCTTGGTTCTCCTTCTTGCTCAGATGATTCTTCCTCCTCTTCTTCACTGCCACTGTATTCATACTCTGTCTCATCTGCAGATGGCCAACAAAAATAAGAGCATGGTAGCTAGTAAGTTATTACAGATGTTTATCCATTAGTTAATTTTTACTCCATACTCACCATCTGGAGCAATGAAGCTCAAGATCGACACAGTTTCTGTACACAGGACAAAGCTGCATACAAGTTTCAGACCAACAGATGTTCCTCCTGGACTCACCTTTCTCGCCCCTCTTCTTCTTGGTTCGGTCGATGTGGTCTTTGAGCTGGATGCGCACCTGCCTCTCGTTGGGCTGGTCCCGAATGAAGGGGTGTTTCAGCAGCTGCTCAGTGGGAGGACGCTGCGTGTAATTCTTCACAAGGCAACTCTCAATGAAGCTGAAGAACTTCTTTGACCTATAGGGCAGTTAAATGTCATGTATGGAGTTGGGATGTGCATTGTTTACTGATATCAAGAATAAAAGATGGAAAATATCCCACCATTTTTTGGACTTCAGTCGAGGAGGAGGGTTTCTGGGAATGAGGAAGAGGGCTCTCATTGGATGCATGTCACACAACGCTGCAGGAAACAACAAAACAGAAACCAATGAGAGATCAGTAAGACAAAAAAATGCATGTCAAAGTCATACATTTAAGATTCGTTTTTGCATCCGTACTGCCAGCATAAAAATAAGCAATACAGAGAAAACTTAAGTTGATAGTAAAGCTGAAAGAGACCTGTAAATATATGACTTTTTCACAGTAGCTTCTACTAATTATGGTGTTTCTTTTTTCTTTTTTTTTTAGAAATACTAAACAAGCAAAATTAGTATTTCACTTACGAGGAGCTCCTTCGGCCATCTCAATAGCTGTGATTCCACAGGACCACAGATCACTCTGAAACACAAAGACAAAAGATTAATTAATTAGAGATTAATGAAGGTTTGTGTGTTTTTCCTAGTTACATGTCATGGAAATGAAACAACAGTCTTAGTTGTAACATTTGTAAACAAATGTTTTGCTGTTATTCTTAGGTCAAAAGATTAGTGTATTAAAGATTGAAGCTACAATGTTTTTTATCACATGGATCATCCTGCTAGTTCCAAAATCATTCTGCACCATGAAGCCCACTAACATGAGACCAGACACAGTTTTGTGTGCTCACCCTGTAATCATAGGTAGCATCAGGGTTTTCATCACAAGCGATGACCTCTGGAGCCATCCAATATGGCGTGCCAATGAAGGTGTTCCTTCGACCCACCGTGCGGTCCAGCTGAGCACTCACACCGAAGTCCACTGAAATATACAAAAAACATTAAAATAAAGATTCAAACAGTTTAGATCCTGCATGAAGGCAAACTGTGACTGTGAGAGGAGCCACTTAAGTTAATGCGTTTCCCATGTTAATGACAAATTTTTCCCTATGCTTGTCATGATGACTTCACCAGTGACTTCACCAGTACTTCACTCAGTACAGACTGAGAGTGTAAAAGGTCAAGATGCTGCTTTCCTTTTAGCTACACTCCAAAGCTTTTTTTAATGCTGTGTCACAGGACAGTAATAAACAAGGTCACACAGGGTGGCCTGATTACAAACTGTAATCTAATTATAGATAATTAAAGAAACAAAAATAATTGATTGGTTTCACACACACAGGTTTGGTGAAAGGAGGAGCTATTTTCATGCAGAGGTTTGTGAGTAAAACTTTTCTTTGTAAGTTAAAACACTGGTGAGGCTTATTTATAGATAACCACAATTGGAAACTAATGCTCCAAAACTCAGAACACATTCTTCTATTTTTTTTTTGTGCTCACATCCTAAATGAAATCGGATAAATGTCAGAAAGAGTTTGGGTAGCTTTGTTGCCAGACATTTTTGTGACACTGTGGTCAGAGGAAATCTGAAGTGTTCTTTTGTAGTAAAAGTTTACTGAATCCCAAATTCTGGTCCTACATATAGACATTATATATTTCATAAGGAAACGACTTCTGCACAGGCCCGCAGCCGTGAAATTGTGTGAAACATTCAAAAACAAAACACTGGCAATGAGAAAGCTCTAGTTGGCACCGCCACAGTGCTGACTCAGATCTGCTGGTGCAATCGTTTTTCCGTGCAGCCGTCCAAACCTCAGCACGGGAACACTCCCCGACTACAGGCCCAGTCTGAACCCAACCAACTCACCCAGCTTGACTTCAGCATTTTCGGTCAGCAGCACGTTTTGTCCTTTGATGTCACGGTGGATGACATGATGAGCGTGCAGGTGAGCTAACCCCTGTTGAGGAAAAGGAAAAATAGAGTGATGCATTAGAAACACAGGCTGTATCAAATGGACAAACAAATGTTTCTTTGGGTTTGGATTAAATGATTAAAGCAAACTTTTTAAGCCCCAATTTTAATGCCTACTTTTGCACACCAACAACAAAGAACATAATCTAGTAAAGATGTTAGTGGCAGGCTGTGAAAAATGACTGACCCTAAGGATCTCTCGGGAGATGTAGGCGATCCAGTCTTCCTTCAGCGAGTTGCCCTTGGTGTTCTTCACCAGATCTGTGATGGAGCCGGCACCACAGAACTCCATCACCAGCTGGAGGGGAGGTGAAGAAGAGATGCATTTATAACACACACAAACCCTTGCCATCATGCCACCGTCAGCTTAAGACGCCACATGCAGAAATTTACTGTTAATGCGCCATTAAGACGTTAATTGTGTATTACTGTACTGTATTTTAAGCTTTTAAATTTGCCTAATTGCATTTTATTTAGATTTTTTTACTTAACAAGCTCTTTATCTAATTTTACTTTATTTTTCCTATTTAATTATGAAGCCTTTGTTTGTCTAATTTTTTTCATTATTGAGCTATTTAATGGGAAATTCCTGTGCTATAATACAGGGATTTCCCAAATCTGGGAATAAATAATATTTAATTCAGCAAACTAATGACTCACTGAGAAACTCAGTGATAACTTTGCATTTTCATGTGTGAGCCACCACACCTGATGTGAATGCAAATCTTCTGGAGCGCTTTACAGCACTTCAGAGTATCCTGTAACATGACACGGGAGAAGAACTGAAACAGAATGGGGGGGGGGGGGGGGGGGTTACCCTGTGCTGTGATTGAGACAGGAAGCCAAGTGGCTATTGGGAAATGTGGTCTTAATGTAAAGCACTAATAAAACCACAAGTGTAGGAAACTCTACAGCATGTTGAACAGCTGATACATAAGGATGCATCTGTCAAATCTCATATAGTGTCCTCGTCCCTGTTTTACACTAAGTTTAGAGTTTGAAGGCACTTTGTGTGCATATAGACAGGTGGTAGTTGTCCTGTTCAAGGTTGGGGGCTGATTAAATCAATAACACTACACATGTGCCATCTCCAGCTGAGCATTGCATTAGGAAAAACTCTTCAAAAGAACTTAAATATTTTGTGTAAACTGATACGATTCCACAACTGTATAACAGAACATACAATTGCACAATTCCATTAAATAATATTCAACTGTACTGGCTCTACAGGTTGATGTGTGGTAGAAATGGATATTCTCATCTGTTTAAAGAGAAAACATTAAATATACACAAACATAATGAAAGCAGGACAAACTATAAGATCATGTTTCTTTTGACAAATATGAACTCCACTGAGGCCTTACTGTATTCACCTTTGTATTATATCTCAATGGTCACTAAGCTTCTGGTACAGTGTGCCTCCCTTGCTGACCCAAAGATATATACTTCACTGAGACATTAAGTGATCTTCTTGAGACAGTGGTCCTACTTAAGTGGTGGTCAATGAAGAACGTGAATATCATAAAACAGACACACAAGCTGAATCTCACCCCCACACACGGCAGACAGCATGAAGCTACAACAGTGGAGGTTGTAAAAGGGGTCGTGGAAGCAGCTGTAAAAACAAATACAGGGCTGTGTGGAACAAGAGTGAGAACCCTCCTCCTCTCCAGGAACAGCCGAGCTGCTGGGTCATAAAACGAGCTAATCCTGCCTTCGACAAACGACCAGCTGTAAATTTCTCCTGCTGCTGTTCTGCACCTCCTGATGTTTTTCCTCTGCCTCTCCCTTCTCTATTCCTTTTGTTTCTCATTTATGCACCCTTTATTTAATTCACACAGTCTTGTCGCTCTTTTCTAGAAATCTGTTTTGCTTTTGTGTTGCTGTCTTTTCTTATACTGCTCTTCAACTATGAGGGACTGAATTGGCTGTAATGTTGAGGAAACCTTAAGGGTGTGAACTGAATGAGTAAAAAGACCCAATGCTTGCAGCAACATCAACCCCATATCTGTTGGGAGAGTTTGCTGACACATTCAAGCGACTTATTAAAAATAACACTGTATGCTTTGCCTGTGATAGGGGAACCCCTTATTTAGCCTTTTAATTGTATGACAGCAACAATCTAATTGTATGTAAAATTAAAGCTTGTCAAATCATCTTATAGCTCCTGTTTGGATATAAATTCAGTCATATGCCCTCTCCCTCTTTACATTCTTCATGTTTCGGTCCATTTATTTATATTAATAGTTCAGACACTGCGATTAGTCGAGACAGATTGAAGAATGATTACAATATTAAGTTTTGGGGGAAATTTAAGATGCAACACTTTGCTGTCATCATTATAAAAATGGCACCATAAACTCACCCAGAGTTGGTCATCGTGGCCTGGTGGACTTTTCTTGATGAAGGCGCCGTAGTAGGTGGCTATGTTTCTGTGATGGGAGTACTTCTTCAGCATATTGATTTCCAACTTAATTTCTTCCTCTTCATCCTATGGGGGAAAAAAGGTGGAAAAAAGGTGGAAAGAGGGAGTTAAGAGACTGGGAAGTTGGGAAGCAATTATTTGAACTGAGTAGATCCAAACTAACAATATAGACCTATTTTCTTATAGCCTGTGGAAACACACAGGGCAGATAGATCATCAGCACCAAGACACTCAGAGTCAAGTATTTATGATGCTTATGCTTATGAATCACGATTCGTGGAGGTGAAGTGTGCCTCCTCCAGCTCACCACAAGTCTTTTAACCACTTGACTGGGGGCAGTAAGCACTATAAAATGTAACTTTAGAGTAAGCATAAATTTTAAATTTATTTTACAGCTTTTATAAATGATAGTGTTGGACAATACTTCTGAATCTCATTATCAGATATCAGTAAGTGTTCAGTTTATACACTTTACACCAATCAGCACCAACCATTTGAACTACTTTAACACATACATAATTTGAATATGTGAGAATCGACTGGCTACTGCTTTATCGACTGACAGCATTTTAAAGTGCAGCCTTCACAGGGCTGTAACGATGCCAAACAAAACAGCAGGCGAGGTACAGCAGGTATTTACTGTTTTCTGCCAGAGATCAGTAATAATCAGCATATCTATTTATAAAAGCTTCTCATTTGCAGGCTTTAATGTTTTTGTCTATACTGTATGTTTTCACACACCTTTTGCTGCATTCCAGCACAACAGATTTACAGCTGAGAGCTGCACTCTCCTTATTTTAAATGGTAGAAAACACATTTGACTATGTTTAAGGCTTCTTTGCTACATAAGATTTGGCCTAGGGTATATATATATAAAAAAAAAACAAAAAACAGGTTGTAACTAAACCAGGTTGCTCTGTTGACGGTGAAAACTAAAAGAAAAGCTAATTTTGCTTTTTTATGGCTTTCCATCTACTTATGAAAGGCAGGGCCAGGCGAGAACACGAACAGTGTCCAAACAAGTCTAATAAATGGATATCTCTCCAAACAAACATGTAGATACAGCCTGAACTCAAAATGATAACCGAGCCAAACAAACCCCCATCTCTCCCTGTCACACTCACAGGATATTACAGTACAGGCTCAGACACACGTTCAGGCACATAACAAGATCAAGTGATTATTTCTCAATCACTGTGACAAAGCTGTGTGACATTTGTTGGTGAGTGTTCTGCTTCAGCCGAGCCCGTGCGTTTGATCTAGCAACCCAACCGGGACTGACATGATGTGACATTTTCACTGTTATGACGGCCGCTTGATAAGCAGGAGCTGCAGCCTGGACTCTTTAGCAAACAGCATCGTACGTCCACAAAGGAAAAGCCCAGAGGAGCTGCTGGGAAAACTGCATGGCTTTTCACTCGAAACTTGTGACATTTTAACATGTATAGTGCTGATGTTGCAACTCTACTAACCGCTCTCTTCATTGTTGCTGCACTCTGATTCTATTGCAAAAATATTAGCTTGGAAATTGTTCTGTTTTACAGAGAATAATATCAACGACTTTTTCAGAGCATACGCTACAAAGCCAAAAGTATGTAGACACCACTTTCCACACAATAATCCAAGCAAATCTTTGTACTACAACACCTACAAGGTCGGCCTGCCAAGATATGTGCCCTGCTTTGACCTTCTTTTATGACTCTAATGGGAACTATACTGTCCAAAATGATGATCATGTTAGTAAGACTAGAAACTAGCAGCTGGGACCATAAAGTCATGAGGAAGCTGTCGACTGAGGGCACAGATCAAGGGAGCCGAGAGCTGTTTTCCCATAAACTTCTACACAAGTGGACTTCTTTTTGCACCCATAAAAGTCCCCCCCACTGGCTGTTTGAAAAAAAACAAACAAACAAAAGAAAAAAACGCAGGTTTAAGGCACATGATGTTCACTTTTTAGACCCAGAAGCTTCTACCACCTCTTATATTCAATCTATAATAACACTGTGCTAGACGACAATTTTGTGGCCACAGTTAGGAGAATATCCACAAAGAAATGGTTGTTCTTCATTGGTGAGAAAGAACTTGAATGCCCTGACCTTAACACAAAAATTGGGTGCTAAGCACTACATGAATTGAGTGTAATATTACAAACAGGATATTAAATCTCCCCAAATGCCTACAAATGCAACATGCTAATACAAACCTAGTAACGTTGATAAGAACAGACCCCCTGAAGTGGTAACGTTCAAGATCAGAGTATGTTGACCTCAACCAAGAACCCAGCAGAGATGAGCAGATGTGGTAGAGGAAGACACGCAAAGAGAAACGAGAACAGTGGGTCTGTAGTTTGCAGAGCAAATCCATGTGACAATCCGAGCCAGATTTCTGTACTGAAGAAAACATCCCACACTTTTAGATGATTTGTTACCGTTTCATGGATGGAGCAGGACTGAAAACAGTAACACAGGAAAATCTTCCTGACTGTAGTGGCCAATTAACCATCAGTTTTAATGCAACTATAATAAAAGTTTCTTCCTACTCATAAGTTAATGCTGCTTGATGACTGCCAAGACCTTTATATTTATCCCTGCAGGTAGCTACCTCACTCTGTTGGCTGTCAAAATCCACTTGCTTGTCAAAGGGGATAAGAGTGGCTTTTTTATTTTAATGGCAGGCTCAATGTTTTAAGTTGGAGCTGGAAGAAACTAAAACAAGCACGTCTTATCGAGAACTGCAGAAGCAACAAATGACAGGCAGCTGATGGCTGCTACCATTTCTGAATCCGACCCAGAAGTTAAAGGGCACTTGTGCCAGACTTTAGCATTTAAAGATAAGAGATGCATTCACTGACGACCTCATCAGGTACGTAAAAGCCAGCAGCTCAGTTTCACTATCTCTCATGTACAGAACACCCAGTAAACCTCATGTTTGGATAGCAAACTGACAGTAAACACGTTTATGATCATTTTAAAATAAGCCATTTTTATGCTGTCAGTCATGTGGACAGCATTTTCAGAAGCAGTCTTTTTTTTTTCTTTTTTTTTTTTTTTTTTTTTTCTTTTTTTTGTTTTTAAAAA
>VUQJ01005711.1:8037-18903 GCA_015108635.1 Andinoacara biseriatus
CAGGCGGTCCATGATAATTGGGCCAGTTCTGGGAATGAAGTTTCAACGACGTTGACCACGAATAGGGGAAGTGTGAAAAAACATCAGTTATAACAAAATACAGCATGAGAAGCACAGATGGTGGCTGCATTGGTCACCTTTCATTTTAATACTTGGTTTCATTTTTTTTTTTGTTCTACACGTTTGGCAAACAAAAACAACAATATAAGCAAGAACTGGGTGTCCGTGACACGACCTCCGGTCACAGCAAACAGCTTCAACATACAGATGACAGTCTAAAAAGCTGTATGTAGGCAGTGTGTAGGTCAACTAAAAGAATATTGGAGCCCCATGATGTTAAACACTCCCTGGAGGTTGCAGGAGCTGCAGAGTCAGATGTCTGTGCTATTGTCACATTATCTGGTATTATTGTTATTATTACTGTGAACATTATTGAATACAGGTATTTAAATTCAGTTTTTGAAAGCTTCCGCATGCTCTCTGTGGGTATGTCCAAGATTGTAAAATGCCATTCTGTCTCTTCCTCTAGTCACAAATCATCCTTGTCAATACTGCTTGACAGCAGAATTGCTTTTTTTACTCCTCTGCAAAGTACTGCACATTAATTTGACCAAAAGGTACAACATAAAGATAATATTAATAATAATATTAAACACCTACCCACTGGTTGTGGTGCAAAGGCAATGCTGGTGGGGGTGAGCAACCAGGGGAAAATGTGAAATCACGCTGACCTTCATTTAAGCAAAATTAAACATGGATCCTTTTTTTTTCTTCTTGTTAGTCCTTGCTGAAAAAGTGTGGGGTGCAGTGCTTGAATTTCTAAAGAGAGACACACAAGGAAAAAGACCACTGCTTCAGCGGCTGTAAAACAAAGCGGCTCCACAGTTCAGCAGTCGCACAAGATGCAACTTAATTAACTTTAGCTTAATTTGTAAAATCAGCCAGTAAACCAGCCAGCAGACTGAATAATGATGCCTTGAAACTAAAACTATAAAGTTTGTTTTTGGTTTGAATGTCTGTGCTGCTGTTGTAATCAGTTGATCCAGCAGAATAACAGCAGTTTAAAAAAAGAGGGAAGAATCAAGGGAAATGACGCACAAAAAAGAATAGACTTAAAAGAGAAACAAACACCAGATGTCAATTAAAAATTTGGCACACTAGTGTGTGTGTCTGCTGAGACAAACACTGAAGCAATGTTTTTTGAGTAATGACTAAATGGGATTTAATTAAAAGACAACTTGTTTTTACTTTATGGATTAGAAATGATCATCTTTTATTACAACTGCAGTCACCATTTTGGCTGACTGCAACATTCATTTAGCTAACAAGACAAGGTATTGATTAAGTATTGACAGCTCATATATAATGCTTAAGACTTTAAAATCGTGGACAGGCACAAGGTGTGTGTGTGTGTGTGTGTGTGTGTGTGCGCGTGTGAGTGGGCTCTCCTTGTTCTTAAAAAAAAAAGGAGGCATGCCAAAATGCAGAATGGGCAGTGTGCACATTTGGCCATTGTGGACGTAAGGGCTGGCCAGACTTTTGGCTTTCCATCTCCACTGTAGAGATTTATCAAATTAACTACTTCTGAAAAACAGTGTATACAGGGGCAAACATTATAGCCCTCCGAGAGATTTCCATATAAACATGATTTTTACACAAATAATTACATAAACATCTCAGCATGCTGTTTATATGGTGGAGGTTGTAGATAGCTTTGTATTTGTGTGTTTGTGGCAAAGCGGCAACAAGATCGTGCAAGACTTAAAATAAGTAAAATGACAAGTACACTCGGTGCAGTTTCCATCGACTAATGCTGTCCCTGGGTAATATAGACTCCAGTTGTGGATAATTACTCTGCAAATTACTTTTACCCAGAGCCCATGAGCACACATTTCTAACTTTTGTCTCATTTTTGTTTAAATTTGGAATGATAGTGGGTGCAGGAATATAACCCCGTGCTGGCTTTTATCGCTAATAAGACACACATATTGTAATCCATAAAAAGCATTACTCTTCTCCTCTGTGAAACACACTTTTCAGGATGATGGTGTTTCGAATCTCATAACGTTTTTTGTTGTATTTACACAGGAAGAATCTGTATTGTTTTCAGATGTATCTATTTACAGAGTCTTGCCAAAAACAGGCCCCGTGCTTTGCTGCTAAAATCTATAAATTCTCTTATATTTCAAGGGGGAAAAAAAGCAAGAATTTAAAGGTAATACATTAACTTACATTCACTGCTATTGACAAATGCATACAGTAAGCAGCACCACTGACAAATTAAGTTGTGAATTGAAGAAATTTTAGGACAGCTTGACAAAAATGTGTCTGAAACATAGTGACCAGAAGGACGCACAGCTGGATGAGACGGACATTTTGTGCCCTTTAAAATTAGGATCCCACTGCAAGCTGTTTGTGAAACAAACAACCCCCCCCCACACACAAATAACGAAATATTACCAGTAATTGGTCTTGCATTTATAGAGTGATGCAGTGGAAAGATTTTGCCTATCAACAGTTTAGTTATGAGCGCCAGCGCTCTTTGATGATGGCGACATCCAACATGATGCAATCATTTTCTGAGTGCAGAAGCAATCTAAATAAGTAAGTAAACTTTTATTTTTATAGCATCTTTCAAGATAAATATCACAAAGTGTTTTACAACAGAAATCCTAGAACATCAAACCAAAAAAGTTGCCCAAAAGCAAATTGAAAAAGATGAGTTTTTAAGCTGTCTCTTAAAAGAGATCACTGAGTCCACAGATCTCAGGGGCCACTGTTGCGCTGTCTCTTTTAGTTCTCAACCTTGTGTGATGCACATTTAAAAGACAGTGTGGAGAGACTCTTTTCTACATGATGGGATGAACCTTTTATACTGGGAACATGTGTGCATGAGGGCTAAATATTTTCCATCTGAACTACTCGCTTGCTCAATGAAAAGTTTAAAGTAGCACAGAGAACAGAGTGGATGTAGTCTTACTCAGTAGCAGCAAGTGGAAAAGGACACTCTGTGAAAAGCTTTCGTTCATGGAATAGATCCTTCTGGTATCTTGCCAGAGAGCTCACGTAAAGGCCTAATCTGTCAAATAGGATCACAACTGCGTGACGATGTGGACAGAGAGAGGCCTCTTTCTCAGAGTGGTGTCAGAGCTTGCTGTGCTCATTAGAATAACACTATAGCTCTGGGTCAGTTGAGAGATTGATATTTTGGATGGATGTTGGATGGTAGCCTTGATGCTTGGCTGCCAAATTGCTGGAGGAACAGACTGTGTAATATCTCTGTTGACAAGGAACATGTTCCACATACGTGATAAATATTTATTCTAATTTCCCATGATATGAATGGTACAGCAAATTTTCAAGACAATAGATCAGACCACATTGGCTGTAGCCTCTGAACTGGCTTTTTGGAGTTGATTGCTTTAGAGTAAATAGAACTTTAGTAAGTAATACCTGATAAATCTTTGCACATTTTACCATGTTAAATATATTGTTTGCGTGTGTATAATTAATTTTAATTTCGCAACCAGGAGTTGTCACACCCAAGTGTTTAACAGCCAGTGAAATCTGTTACTGAACATAGGTGCCCAGCAACGAAGGAAATTCTCCCAAACTTGTTGACAATAACTTTCCCCACACAGACAGTATAAAAAAATGGACGTAGCTTCTAGGTCTGAAAAGTGAAGTCAATGCGGGAGTCCCATAGACCTGCATTCTTTTAAAAGGCACCAGGGGGCGATAACTCTGGTTGCCAAAAGACTTCTGGTCTAATAAAAGTCTGTGGGAGTTGAAGCTACAAATTTGGGAGGAAACCGGAGTACCCGGAGGAAACTATGTGTCTATTTATTCAAATTTTTTTAATAGCGAATGGATTTTTTAATTGAAAGTGTTTAATTTGTTGATAATTTGTTTGAGATTAATTGTGATTAATTAATTACAGACACTGTAATTAACTCGATTAAAATTTTTAATCGAGTCCCGTCACTAGTATTTAGACATTTGTCATGCTACCCTTATATGATTTTTACTGCACTACAAAAGTCTTAAAGTACATTTAAAAAAGAACAAAGAAAACAAAATGAATATACAAAATACTGTACAATATGATTCCCATAAAAGTTAAATACTGCCCACAGAGTGAGCTGGCTTGGTGGAGGTTTGCGGTCTCGGAGTGCTTCTTGTTCCAATATGTAAAAGATTAAGCTTAAAGCTCCAAACTATCCAACAGTTATAGATTCAGTTTTACGAGAAGCAATTAAAAGCTCATGTTTCTGTTTCATAGTCAAAGCCTTCTAGAAGATTAAAAGTGGAAAGCTTTTAATATGTAGTGCAGGAAGATTTTGGTTTGCATGAACAGCATACTATTATAGAGCAAATCAGACTGTTCCCATTACTACTTTACTCGTTTTTGACACATTCATGTTACTGTAAAAGCTCAGCAGAGGTTTTATTGATTTCTGTATGAAACATAGGTTTAATATGCAGATGAGCACCAAAAGAGTGCCAAAGAAAAGAAGAAGACAGACTTGTCAATTTCTGAAAAGTTGGATTTTGCTGAAGAAGTACTTGATAAGTGTAAATAGTTCTCTTCTTGGAACATCTATTGGATTTGTGGCTCTTTCTCCAAAATGTGTACTGCAATTATAGCATTATTCAGAGCACAAAAGCAGTCCTTTAAATACAGGCTGCATGTTTCAGGCTTTTACTGATGAAGGGGCTGTGATTAGAGAGAAGAAGAATGGGATTTTCTTTGTTAGAATGGGCAGTTTTGTTACTTTGCAAAGTTTTTCATTCCTAAAAGCCTATGCATCAGAAGATAGGGAGGAAGATAATGAGGTAGAAAGAGCTTTTACTGGAAGCCTAAGATACAGAATGGCAGAACAATCAAAAGGGAGAGCTGAGTGGGAGACTGACAGTAAAAAAGGAGGAGAAAACTTACTTTCATTTGCCTAGTCATTCCTAAAGATTTCTCAGTGAAGGAAAAAAAAAAAAAATAAACAAAGCTCTGCTGTCCATGAGCTGCTTGCAACTTTATTACAGTTTGCATAACCGATTAATCAGCATAATGCATTTAACCAATTATGCTAGATTTGATCTGGCTGGAGAGCTAATTCAATAGAGCTCCTTAGTGATTTACGAGGGCCAGTTTATTGTAGTGCCGGATTGGTGGTCTGACATCCCGATGGGAGATGACTAAGGAGCATTAAGGAGACCTCAGAAAACATGTAAACTGACATCTTTCAGCAGAATGCGGCTTTAATGATACCTGACAACCTTCAACAATCTTTTTTGAACTTCAAAGTTTTACAGTGACATTTATTATTTTCTTTTATTGGACTTTTAAAGCAGGGACTTATTGATCACATTCAGATGACATTCTGTAAAAAGACAAGGTTGTAGCAAAGGAAAAAAAGAATTAAAAAAACAAATAAAATGAAATTATTGTCTAATAAACGTTTTTCATTCCTGTTTGCTGTGGAGTTACTTTGTACTGTACCTTGTGATTAGTTTTCACGAAATATTCAGTGACCATGTGTAACGTGCAGTGGTGATGGAACAAGTGAGAAAGCCAGCGTCATAAATGAAATTGGCACTGTAGCAGCCTTTTCAAAGAATAGTTTAGGCTGTGAAGGAAAAGAAATAATGTGGAATATAGTTAATATACCTGATACTTCATAATAATGCTTTCAAATAGTGATATATTTAAATTAAATTCTATTAAAACAACATTGATAAGTATTGAGGAAATTTGTAGAAATAAGGCATTCACAAAGACTGGAATCGATCACACAGTCCTGTACACGCCCACTTTGTTATAAATGAGATGCTTTTTGCCTGACTTTCGTTTTGCATATATGAGATTTTAATTGGACGGTACTGAAGATGTTTAAATATGTCCTTTTTTTATGTCCTTTGGTGCGTCACTAATTTCAAGTAATAGTAAATAGGATGTACTTTATTCACAAATATACAACAGGTCTACAAATACTGTTGCTCTTGCATCATGGTTTTAAACACACTTCTAAGAGAAGCACATGCTGCTCATCTTATAACTGCAATTGTTCCTGGGAGCACTTTGTGTGGTCAGCAGGTGTTTATTACTTTCGGAGCGGAGTCATGCTGGGAACTGGGAATGACTATTCGGCTTTTTCTTGGGAAACATTTCGGCATATCACACCGTGAAAAATCCAGGTTTAAATCATAAAATTAACGATGGTGCTCTGGTGTCAGAATCCTGGTATTGTGCATGCTGGGTTATGACTAAGGACATCAGCATATCGGAGCAAACAGGAGTCTCTATTTTTTCTGAGCTTAAGTCTAGGGATATCTTCCTTTACTTGTGTGTGTGTGTGTGTGTGTTGGACTCCCTTTCAACTTCAAAATTGCCTTGATTATATGTGGCATAGATTCATCAAGGTGCTTGTCAGCTACATATCCATAATGGGAATCTTATGTTCCACCATATTCCAAAGGGCTCTATTGGATTGGAGGCCATTTGAGTGCAGTGAACTCATTGTCATGTTTAAGAGATGATTTGAGCTTTGTGACATGCTATCCTGCTGAAAGCAACCATCAGAAGATAGGTACACTTTGATCATAAAGGGATGGACATGGTCAGTAAAAATACTCAGGTAGGCTGTAGTGTTTAATTGATGTTCAGTTGGTATTAATAATGCGTTTTCACTAATACCTACTCAGTGGGGCTTGACTTGACTCAGCACGGTTTGTAGGCTTTTCCATTAGGTCCTGGTACCAGGTACCTTTTTAGTATCCACTCAGCCGGGGTTCCAAGCAATCCCAGGTGATCTGAAAATGTGACGTCAGCCACTGATTGGCCAAGGAGTGTCATCACTAGCTGAGCCATGAGAGCGACTCCCTCACCAGAATCAACTGCGCCATTTTAAAAACCCAGCAAGAAAATGGAGGGATTGAAACCAACACCGTGGTTGAATGAGGAGGTGCAGACACTTCTATGTTTGGTGGCAGATGAGAGAATTCAGAGGGAGCTAGACGGAGTGACAAGAAATGAGAAAATTTCTCATTAGGCCTCTGAGCTAATCATCAGATTATCAACCATCGAGCAACAAAGCAGTGTGGACAAAAGCTAAAAAAATTGAGTCGCATACAAATTATGTCAAGAGATTTCTGCCTGTATTGATATATCGACTCCACCCACATTAAGGTGGTCCTCTGTTGTAATGGTGTAAAAAAGACTGTGGCGAGTCGTGTCCTGTTGAGTTGAGTCGTGCTGAGTAGGTACTAGTGGAAAAGAGGTGCAAAGGGCCTAAAGTGTGCCAAAAAAATACTATCCCCCTCACCATTACACCACCAGCAGCAACCTGAACTGCTGATCCAAGGCAGGATGGATCCATGCTTTCATGTTGTTTATACCAAATTCTGGCCCTGCCATCCTAATGTTGCAGCAGAAATTGAGACTCATCAGACTTGGCAATGCTATTCCCATCGTCTGTTGTTTTTGGTGAATCTGTGTGAATTGTAGCCTCATTTTCCTGTTCTTAGCATACATGAGTGATACCCGATGCTGTCTGCCGATGTTGTAACCCATTTGCTTCAAGGTTCAATGTTTGATGCGTTCAGAGATGCTCTTCTGCATGTCTTGGTTGTAATGAGTGGTTATTCGAATTACTGCTGCCTACAAATCAGCTTGAAGCCATTCTAGCCATTCTCTTCTGACTTCTGGCATCAGCAAGGCATTTTCACCCAGAGAACTGCTACTCACTAGATATTTTCTCTTTTTCATCTTTTGTAAACCCTTTTTTTTCTGGGAAAATCCCAGTAAATCCAAGACTGGATTGGACTCACAACACTAATGCACTTTACAGGAAGGGTCAGAGCAGACTCTACCTGCTGAGAAGGCTGAGGTCTTTTGGAGTGCAGGGGGCGCTCCTGAAGACCTTTTATGACACTATGGTAGCATCAGCCATCTTCTATGCAGCAGTATGTTGGAGCAGCAGCTTATCTACAGCTGAGAGGAAGCGGATAGACAAGCTCATCAGGAAATCCAGCTCTGTCCTAGGATGTCCTCTCGACTCAGTGCAGGTGGTGGGAGACAGAAGGGCTCTGACCAAAATAACATCACTCATGGACAGGGTCTCCCACCCCATGCATGAAGCTGTTGCTGAGCTGGAGCTCCTTCAGTGACAGACTGATGCATCCTAAATGCACAAAGGAGCCGCAGATCCTTCGTCCCACCAGCTGTAAGACTCTGTAACCATCACTGCTCCCAACAAAACCACAATAAATAACATGAACATTGTGTAATAAATAATACATTGTAAATAGTCCGGCCTGTTAAAGGTTCAACACACAGGCACATCATTGTACATTGTATATATTATTATTATTAGTAGTAGTAGTATTGTTATTGTCTTTAGTGTTAATTTTTTTTTTTTTTTAAATATATATTATTTCTTCAATAATGTACATTTAATATTTATATTTATAACTGCAGCTGCTGTGACACCCAAATTTCCCCACTGTGGGACAATAAAGGCTGTTTCTTCTTTTTCTTCTTCTTAAAAAAAGTTCAGGTGGTACAGTAACAGCACCCTTTTAAAAAGCAGCAGCCTTGGTGTCTGAAATGATGCTGTTTTAAGTCTTACTAGGATTTACTTTTACACATGCGTGTGTCACTCCCACAAAAGATTATTTTTGTGAACGGTGAATTATAATTAACCAGGTCTGATTCTGAAATGGGGATCATATTTGTAAAAGATGTCATTTAGAGTTATTTGAATCTTTATGTTACAAAAGGCTGGAGAGAATTATTATTATTATTATTATTATTATTATTATTACTTTGATTAAATAGTCACTATTCTTGTGCTATCAGATTATTTTAATAACCTTTTTTAAAATAACTGAGTAGACAGCTCCGCGGATATCCTGTGTAGAAGCAGCATCCTCCAACAATAGTGCAAAAAGCTGCAGACCAAGCAGCAGCAGAGCCTTCAGATGTCCAAGTTTGCTCTGCTGCTTTCAGCTTTATCGGCTGTCTCCATGCAAAACGGCTTCTTTGCAGCAAAGTAAATTATTAGTTTAAATATGAAGGAATGAATGCTGTACAGTTATGTTCTGAAATATTGGGACAGTGACAGGTTTGTCCTTGTGCAGCACCACAGAGGATGCGATTGAAGTGCAGACTTTCAACGTTAATCCAGGAGGTTTTGGTTACTGGATTATATTTATATATAAGCCATTTTATGTGGTTAATGTCCTTTGCTGCTTTTAACACTTTTAAAAATAAGGTCCACCTCTGACAGCTGAATATTTTAAGATTTGTTTTACTGGTTAAGCATCTATCTAAGAAAGCACTCTGTGGGTCTTCAGGGGAATCCTGGGCTGGTTAATGGGGCTGCACTGTTACAGCTGTGTGCTGTGAAACCTGGGACTGCTCCATTGTCCCTTTGTCCTCTTTTTTTTTCTCTTTGTCAGACCATGTTTTATTTATTAGGCTTAAAGTTGCACTGATGCATTTCTGGTGTTCTTGTGTATCAGCTTTTCTTCTGAGAAGCAGCACTCTGGGATCGCTTACATCTCCGTTAGCGGTTATGAAGTTCAGGGCGTTCTCAAGCACCGCTTTGAATAAAGTCATTTTAAGTTACCTGCAAAGTTAGCGCCACTAAAGATATGTCACCCAGAGCACCTCAGTATAAATGCTAATTTTCAAACATTTACCAACATTCCTACACTAAGTGTTAAATAAACATATAACAAATAATTTTTGTTTCAGTAATTTCATGTTATAATTTATTCTCAGAAAACACACGCATACACACACACACTAGATTACATGCAGTTCAGTAGTTACAGATGTGCCTTTTAAACGAGGACAAAATCAGAAATAATCAGCTGCGTCGACCAAAAACAAAATAACTGCCATCTGTCAGTCCATGAAATCACAGGCCTGCCTCATGACTGTGATTGATTACCTCCTCACACATCATCATGCTTTATAATCTTCATACTATATCTTATTTTTCACTCAGGCTTCGGAGTCCTGGACCATCAACCATCCTCTCAGATGTGCATCCTCCAGCAGAGTTTTGATGCAGAAAATCCTGCGTACATTATCTGCAATCAAAAATTTCTTCCTTTACAGAAGTTTTATTGATTTAAAGAGTTGTTTTCAGGCCCTGTTAGAACCTAAAAACAAGTTATTCTAACCTGATTTGAATGAACGTACTGCTGAGACTTCACTCAATTGTTAAATTGTTTTCAAGCAGACCACTGAATTAGCAAAATTTCTCAATTCAGTTCCCTTTTGTTTATATGGCGCCAAAATTGCGACAGACACCAGAAGGTGTCTGTTTGTTGGGATTGTTGCCTCTCAGTACAATCTAGCATGCACTGAGAGGCAAAACACCCCACAAACATTTCTCCATAATTCTTTTGTAGTTCTTCTCATGTTTGAGGTGCAGGAAGTAGCCTCACATGTCATGACTGTTTTTGTGACCCTGGGAGCAAAACACAGCAGTGAAAACACACATTAAAGAGGACCCCATCTTCTCATTTCCAGCACGATAGCTTGTCGTGGGGCTCCACTGGAGCAGCACTACGGACTCACAATTCAATATAATCCTTACTGATCTTATACTATCCCTTTAATAAACCCCACAGTTCATCCTCTGATTGAAAAAGGGCTCTTTTTTTATCTCGTGTCTCCTTAAACTCCCCTACCTAAAAGCACACTTTCTTCTGATTGGCCAACTTTTTGGAGTCCTACCTTTGTCAAATGTGTTGAGATCTTGATAGCCTAAATAGCTTAAGCCTGGTACTAAGTGGACAATCATAATTCAAAATTATAAATTGTTAGAGAATGATTTATGTGATCAGACTATTAAG
>VUQJ01005728.1:11925-23100 GCA_015108635.1 Andinoacara biseriatus
AAAAAAAAAAAAAGACATATGTGTGTGTGTGTGTGTATATATATATATATATATATATATATATATATATATAAAGAGATATAAATATTAAAGTGTTGATTTTGCATTTTTCCCCTTCAGCAATGAATCAAAAGGCCTGATAGGAGCTGCCATGTACACTCTGATGCTGCCTGTGATGCATTTGCCTTGAGAGGCCAGCTTTCATAACTTAACACACGCAGGCCACAAAGACAGGAAAGGAAGTTCAGCAGAGCTGAAGGTGGCAGATGAAGGGAGAGATAGCGAGAGGCAAATGGGGAGGGTGGCGCTGCAGGTGGGACTGAAGGAGCTGGGAAAAACAAAATCAGAGTATCTGAAACTCCACTTTATCTGATTCAAAGCGAGCCAAATTAAATGTTCGGCTAAATATAGCATTTAAAATGCAAACATTGGGATCTGGAAGGGTGCAGGTCATGGCCTGCACACCCTTAACAAAGGTCTTTTCTCTGCTGGAAGGCTCCACACTAAGTTTCCCTGCCTGTTGTAACAATGCCCAAGGGGGTAGAGCAGATGTCCGTTGCCAGCAGCACATCTGCATACAGCCTCTTATCCCCACCCCTTCACTAGCCAGACAATGGAGCCGCCCTCCTCCTCCTCCACTTGAAGCTTTCTTCCACTAGAGCCTCCAATTGCAGTGAAAAAAAAAAGAGAGAGAGAGAGAGAGTTATGAGAACCAGTGTCCACTCTGTGCTTCTCAAAATTAAGAAATGGAAGGCCCGTTTTCTGCTTGAAAATGTGCAGATGCTTATTTGGATAACTGATTGAGTCATTAATTTATTTAGCACTTACTAATTAGTATGTTATAGTCGATATGAGAGGTCCAAACTGATGCCAGGAAGAACTGCTGCAAAATAGGCCAGCACCAGTACTAAACTTTTAATCAAACTCTTTACGCGCATGTTCTTCCTGCTTTCGGATGAAAAAATAAAAAAAAAAAACTATCAACGCATATTTTCTTAAATCACGCATAACTGATCTTGATTGGATTTTTAATGAATATTCACCGTTACCTTATAATTGCCCAGCTCATTAGGAACTTAATAAAGCCAATTCCCACATCACTATGAAGTGGAGTATCGCCTAATGTCTACTCCCACCCTCCCTTGTCCCTCCTTGCTGATGGCGCAGGGACACATGGACAGCGATGCGAGTATAGCTTTCAGAACTATACCCCGGTGGAGCACACACCGACATATTTTACACCACCTTTGCAATAATCTTGAATCCTACCTCGACTGGATGTTTACTGAGAGTTCAAACGTCGCCTTTGGGGGCTCCAGAAATAGCATCGCAGGCTACGCATTTCAAATTCGCTTGTTATCTCGGATTTAGATAATGATCCACCTTTAGATGACATAAAAACTTAATCCTGAACGCAAC
Source organism: Andinoacara biseriatus (assembly GCA_015108635.1). NCBI lineage: Eukaryota > Metazoa > Chordata > Actinopteri > Cichliformes > Cichlidae > Andinoacara > Andinoacara biseriatus. The sequence continues at coordinate 13,345 of VUQJ01005728.1, forward strand.
GGGACAATCTCCGGCGCAAGGAAACGGTGCCTGGTGTCGGTTTTTACGGGGGGAAGTAGCCTCGGCTATCCGTGTGCCTGGTTATCCTGCTGTTTACTTATACGGTTCATAAACACTCCTATTCTTTTCCTCCTGCCAGAATTGAGAGGTGTGTATCAGTTTGCTTTTCCTTTTTTTTCCCTCTCGCTTTTTGAGTGAGGCGGAGCCTTTGCCCACTTCTCCCTCACACACACTCACTCACTCACTCACACACACACACACACACACACACACGCGGGCCCGCACGCACAGCACAGATGAGAGGCTCTTCTTACAGTTGATATAGACGGGACAGTAGAAATTGTCGAGACAGGCGATTCGAGCTGGACTATTATTATTCAGTAAATTTTCCTTTGCGATTTTAAGTCTTGGTCACTACGATTCAATGCGATTTTTAAAAATGGTTTCAGCTGGGTGCTTAAGAGACGCATTAAGATGTTAAACCTGTCCACGGTACCACAGTAAGAGCTAAGAGTCCACAGTTCGTGCAATTTTTTTTGACTTTTTTGTTTGTTTCTTTAATGTGTGGTTTGTGTAAAAACTTTCTTCTTACTACCAGCTCCTTTCAAAAAAGTATTTTATTGAATGTCTGCATTAGGAAGCAGCATGTAATCCTCGCAATATAGTCTGTAACCAGTCAGACACAATGCAGTCAGTATAGGCACGGACTCTATCTATCTATCTATCTATCTATCTATCTCATATTGGTTTAAGTACAGTTTATTAGTGTACCCAGAATGGGCAAGCAACTTTGAGAGTGGGGCATTAGTCTCAACTCACTTTGCTATTTCATTACCAAAAATACACACAAGTTCAACCATAAACAACCTATCTGAAACCACATCATGATATGCCTAATCATAAATGCACAATATGCTCAAAGCGAATAGGGACACTGAGGGTACTTTAATTACAGGGTCAGTATTTTTCATAAGAGGATACTTTTGAAAAAGATGTTAACAAACCTGAACTAAGATTTGAAAATTCAACATTTTAAAAATGTTATGCTATTAGTTTGCCAAAGATACTGTTGAACTCACAGAACTAACACAAGCATGCCACTAGGGTGCTTTTAGGTGGTGTAATATAAAATGTGGTTGACAACTTATGCTTGATAACAGTACTGTTTAATTGTGAGATTTTAATTAAATTTCAAAATAATACATAAATTACACTAAGATTAGCCAAATACCACCCATTAAATTAATAAATGTAATCCCAACTCATATCTTATATCCAGACCTGAAGTGCCGCCTGTATTATAATACACAACAGTGAACGTCAACTGGCGGCTCGTGGGCCAAATCCGGCCCACCAGAGCTTTCCATCCGGCCCCCGGAAGGTTACTGAAATCAAGACTAGCCCAGTGAGGAGGAAAAAATATGTTGCTGTATTCTTTTTTAAATCAACAACAAAAAACGCGGTCTGACAAGTAGATTGTGCCATAGCCTGCCTTCAATCAAAAATGCAGATTGCTTTCATTTAACATTTTATTGTTTTCTGTGCACAACTGTGCACAACTGCAGTGTCTCCATAACAACCATCAACATAACAGAGAAGTATGTGCAAGACCTGCACATCACATTACAAATAGCAGAAATTTGAAAGGAAAATTAATATGTCAAATGATAATATATTACTTACAATATTATATTATTATATAATATATTTTATTTTACTTTACATGGGCACTTGTCCCTCACAGTGTTGCAGAGGAAAAACTCTGACCCTTGGACAAATTTAGTTGATGACCCCTGCTATACAGGGTGGTTTACTTCCCAAGGTCTGACATGCATAGGCCCATGTACTCCAAAAATCAGTGTCCTCAGTCATGCTGCTACCACTGGTGCAGATATTTTAAGCTACTGTTAACCAAATAATTAACAAGTGTTGGAATTTAACATTTTCATTGCCAAACCATTTGATTTAATTTTACTTATAGTTGTAAAAGTACATCAGGAGACTTCAGTTGACAGGACACGGTGACCTTTTTTGTATGGTTCTGAAACCCCAGAGCCTGTCTGTGACCCCAGTGCTGAGTATACTTCAATTATGCTAATCATGCTAGCCAAGCTTGCTAAAATAACAGCCTACTTGAATTTCAAAGTATCCTTATATTTAAAATCTATGTAATGCCTTAATTTTAAAAAAATAACATAATACACTAGTTACACTAATAATGATACCAGTTACACTAACAATGATAGCCAAATGGGACCAAGTGAGAAAACATGCAGACTACTTAGAATAAAAGAGGTAAAGACTTGACACACTGCACCAACATTTGTTTTAGATGGTGTAATATAAAATATGGCTGATAACTAGCACTTGATGACAATACTGTTTAACCAAAAGATTTAATTTCAATACAAAAATAACACACAAATTAAACCTACAAAGCATTACAGTAAGATTAGCCAAATGACAAAATACCATCCATTAAATTAATAAGTGAAATTCTAGCCCAACTGCTTAATGTACAGGTCAGAATTGTCACCTATATTATATTACGCAACCGCTTTTACTCTATGTAAACACATTTGGCTGTCATTATTAGTGAATACTGATTGTTTGCGTGAGATAAGCTACACTGTTTTCTGTGTCTGTGGAATGCAATTTAAAAACTAATCTTATTTAAACAATATTTTTATTAAGTGTCAGGTTGGCCATATTTCATATTACACTACCTCTTTTTTTAATCTTAAATCTATAAACATCATGTTACCTCAACTATAATGAATATTAACTTAAAACTAAGTACACCCATGAGAGTATGAAAATGGGGAATTTAGTCCTGTATTAACATAGAATTCATATAAAATGTAAGTAAAAAAATTACTACATAAAAAAATCTTGAAGTAATAGATAGATAGATAGATAGATAGATAGATAGCATGCATTCCTCCTCTTCATGCCACAGGTGCAGACAGTAGCAACTGCAGCTGTTCCTTCATGTCAAAACATGCAGTGTATATTCCTTTTTAGTTCCAGTCCCGGCAGTACAATTATTTTAGACCCTCAATTCATTCACAGACTAGTGCCAGGCATATAACACGGCACAGATGGCGGAAAGCATGCTTGGATTTCCCAGTCACTTCAGTCTCTGCGTTCTTTTCCAGCACTTCCAGTAGGGCTTTCCACAAAGACAAAGAAAATCACCTCAAGCAACAGATGAATCATTTACATACTTTCTGTTTGTATCTGCTATACCATGTACCCTGCATGTGTGGTCCCAGGCCTGGGGGGTTTTGGCCCTGTCCTGAGACCATTCTTCCCTGTGGTCATCTTGTCTCCAGCACAATGTAACTACTGGGCATAAACCCAAACACTCCAGAGACCATCACCAGCTAGCAAGGGACACCAACTGAAGCATATGTCCACAGTGAAAAGAGAGGAGGAATAAGAAACAGAGACTATTTGTTAGTCACAAATATATTTAGAAGTTAATGACATATTACATCATTTAATGATATCAAATGACATGTGTAATGAAGTATGTGAGACGCATACATTACTGTGCTTTTATTAGACATATGTGGCAGCATTATCTATTATCTCGCTGTGTCATTTTGGATGCAAAGGTTGATTAAAATCTGCTTTATTGTGACAAATTAAATCCCGCAAAATGCACTGTTTGCTAATCATGAGCTTATCCTCTCTTGTGTTTGCTGCAGTTTACATAGTTAAACCCCTTGCTGTAAAAACAAATATGCAAAGGCTTTATTTGTCTCAGCACATCTAAAAGTAAAAACACCCATTAGCAACAGCAATCGTGTGGTTCGATCCATGGCTCCTCCAGTCTGCATATCAAAGTGTCCTTGGGCAAGATACCGAAGCCTCTGATGCATTTGTCTGCATGTGAGTGTGCGATAGGTAAAAAGTGCATGAAGGCTGCATGAAGTGCTATGTGAATGGGTGGATGGGGCTTATAGTGTAAAAGTGCTCAGAGACTCCTCAGCAAGACTACAAATCCACTATTTATATAATAATAATAATCGAATATGTCTCTCTTCTTCCAAAAGAAAAAAAATCAATCAGTGCTATCTTGCAGATTAGTGAAATATTCACCACATTAGCTTCGATATTATATTATGATTTGCTTTTGTTTATACAATAGTTGTTAGAGGATGCCAGTCAACACACACAAACACACACACACACACACACACACACACCTATAATCTATTCACTGTACAGTGGGTATTTGAGAGGATCAGTGGTGTGCGACTGCATATTTCTGCAGAGAGACATTATTTCTTCCCTCAGTTCCTCCTGGCAGAGATCTGAGTGTTTGACCTTTTTAAAATGCAAAGCGATTCTTCTACTCCAGAGAGTGAACGGGAGGCTCATGATTGTGCTACTAAATTTGAGAGACTTAATGCAGTAACTCACAGAGAGAGAGAGAGAGCTGTTCTGCACCTGCTGAATTCTGACTTGGTTATGGGGATACAATAACACCTCCAAGGGTTATGTTAATCTTTAAAGGTGGGTTATTCTTATGCTGCTTCACTCTTTACTTCATTTGAATGAATATTTCACTGCAACCTTGACTCAGTCTCTCATGCTTAAATCACCTTATTGCATAGTATTTCCTATTACTGGCTCTTGACGCTGTGCGCGTACTATAATACTTGGGTCTTTTGATTTACAGTCTCTAATATCAAAATAAACTGTCAAGATCTTTCTTCATTCAATCCATACATCCAGTGTGTTACTATTCAAAAATAACCTTGTATAAATCACTGTGCATAACTCTGCTACTTTTACACTGTGGCTACATCATTTACATCTTTCGTCCTTCCCGAGGAGGAGAAGTGCATTTAATTTAAGTTCAACATCACCACTGGAAGACGTTATGATTATCCACAGCTAAAATGTGGAGATCATGTTAAATTGAGATTTTAACAACTTATGACACATTCCACACATTGTAATGAGCAGCTCATGGCAATTTACTGATAATAATGTCAGGTTGTTAGGAGTATGCCATTGTACTGTTTGTACTTCCTCCACTTAGTACACACAGAGCGAAGCAGCTTTTGCTTTTTAGATGGCACAAAGCCTCCTCATAATAACACTGACCGCACTCACATCTAATTATATTCCCTCTACATTAAGGCTTCTGTCACATCCGTTAAAGGACATAGGGATGCCTTATTGCTTCATATTTATGCATTCAATAGAATGCAAATGAGGCAGATTTACCCGTTTCACTGGAAAATAAATGTGAAAACAGTTAATTAGACTTGTTGTGAGGTCTGCAGCAGGAAATAGAATACTGTGATTATGAGATGCAGAAGCAGGTTTCAGGGCAGACTATATAAACAGTACATACAGTATGCAGTGGGGCTGAAAACAGGAAGTTACACAGGCTCTCTGGTACTCTGTTGGAGCAGAAAATAGATGTCAGTATTTAAGCTGTGTCACTTTGCTTCAGCTACACTTGTCTCTTCCTATTAGAAGACTGCGGCAACCTTCACTTGTTGACTTTTTTGTTTTTTATCAGCTTCCTAAATAAATGACCCCCTTTTTTTTAAGTATGAGAGGCAGCATAAGCACACTTGGATGTGTGTGTGGTCTGTCTCTGGTTCTGTACATTGCATTGTGCCTTTTACCTAATGAGATTAAAATGTGGTTATGAAGGAGCAGTGTGGTGGAACTAAGAGGTGGAGCTTCTTAAGTAGTGATGAAACACTTGGTAACACTGTGCACATGCAGCAATCGAGGCAAAGCTCCTTTTGGGGCTATAAAAGTGTGTTTCTGAGCAGAACTGTTGTCTCTGGTTTCTACATTGTTTCTCCGTATTCTAAATGTATAACAAAAGACAAAATCAAGAATCCATAAGACTTGTTTTGCTTGAAAAACTGTTAATTTGTCTTCATGCTGCTATTTAATTACAGATACAACAGCTATGGTTACACATGCAATTCCCTTCATGTAAAGCATGCATTATAAATTCATCCATCCTTGTATAAACTACTTGCTTGTTCTTTCTCTGGTGGGATACTTGAACAGACTGCTGCTTGTAGGTCTTTGTTTACAACCAGGCTAATGTAATTATTCTCACCACCTACGCACAAATTAGCATGCAAGCCTTGTCGGAGGTTTGAAAAATGCATGGGGGAATGTGATTTAATGCAAGGATAGGCCTGATCTTTTGAGGCAGTGTCTCTACAGCATTGCTTGATCCAAGCCTGGCGGACCTTACAGCTGCACCACAGAAAAGAACTGCAGCTAACATGCTCCAAAGTACTCAGACACACATGCACAGTGCAAAGACACACATACACAGGCAAACACAGAGCTTCCCAGCTGGGTTTTAGCAGAGGAGCTCTTATCTTCACTGAACAAACTCCTCAAGTGATGGGAATGTTCTCAGGATGTTATCTAGTCCTCTGTGGAAATGAGATAGCCAGCCACCTTTATCACCACCCTCAGACTCAGGAGGGTCCCTGACCGTTACTGCAACAAGGACCACTAAGGCTGCCAGGGGACACCAACCAACTGGCTGCTGGAAAAAAAATAACACTTCCAGGGAATTGGAAGCACTGCAAGAGAAATGACTGACAGGAGATTGGAAGGACTCTTAAAGTTTGGGTGTAGTTTAACCCAGCCAATTCAAAGGACTTTTGGACTCTGCAATTGCTGTTTGGACTTTATGCTGAGTGTTTGAACAAGATGGAGCGTTAGACATAAGGAATAATCCCACCGTAAGCCTTGACACTGTATCAAAAAAGAAGTGGGGTGAAAAATCTAAAGAAATCAAGATAGCTAGGCATTAGTTATAATTGGCAGAAGAATAAACAGAAAGAAGAATCTTTGAGATATGTGATTTAATCACAGCATCTCCATAGCAACTCTCTTTCAAGTTACATCTTTAATGAATAGGTAATGCACAAAATGAAAAATGCACAACTTCATAATGTCAGCGCACATGCAAAACCCGATGTGGAAGAAGAAGAAAAAAAAAAAAAGGTAGGTCTTGTTTGACAAAAACCAATTTTGCTGCACACAACAGAATGTGTCAAAACAGCACAGCAGCCTTTTTGAAAAGAAAACACACAAGCGCACACACACAATGTACCATGGCAACAGAAATCTTCCTTCTGTTGCTGTTATTTTGACTGTCTGGCAAATCCACCTCTTGTTTTCAAAGCATTTTTTTTTTCCATAACAGGTGCAAAACCTCTCAACTCAACACATCAAAGAGACACATGCACCTGTGAATAAATCACAGCAAATGGTAAGAATCCAGACTAGGGCCTCCACCAACACCAAAGAGGTAGGATTCAAAGTGACTGATTTAATATTCATGAAGAGCAAGGCTTTGGTGGTTGAATGCTTGTTTACTGAGATGTGCCTTTTGTCCTTGGGAGAAGGATTGATTTTCTACCAAGCAACTGTATTTACATATGCTTGCAGTCTGCCTGATATAACACGCATACAGTACACTAAACATGGCACATACAGTGTGCACAGCGACACACCGACTAATGATTGACATGTTATTTCAGAGTTCTCACTCTTCTGTTGAGCATTAAAAGCCTTACTGCTCTTCTGACAGAGCTAATGAGACTTTCTGATTATGAAGTGTTGGTGGCTTCTGTGCGGAGGAGTTGTTCAAGTTGTGGCAAGTCCAGAGAAAAGTGCAGTCTGCTAAATGTACCCACAGGGACAGAGGTGCCAGACTACCAGTCGAGACCAAACAGAACCAACTGTCATACCAGTGCACAGGTGTTTTTCATTCATAAGCGCTTCTTTCTTTCTCTCTCATCAGCAACACAGCTGGTCTTTACAAAATGTTTGAGAATAATTTAGCTTTTGTCGCAGTAGCATGGCAAAAATGGGGTTAAAATAGACCTGGTAACCATCAAAAGTATGGCTACTTTAATCTCCTCATCCTACACCTCACCACCACCACCACCACCATCATCGTGCACCTGCACCAGGGGATCAGTTTTTCTGACCAGTACGTGCCAGATAATCTCAAAGTGAAGTCTCAAACGGCCCAAAGCTTCACGTAAATGTCTCCCAGCCTTCTTGTCTGAGAAAAGACTGAGATCTACTTCACCTTTTAAAAGTGAAACAAACGCCTACAAGGTCAGCGCTGTATGAGGATCAGCTAATTACAACAGCTGAAAGAAAGCTTGTGAGAAAAATCCATCTCCCCGGCGAGTATTTAAAGAAAGAAAGCAGCTGGTCAGAACAGGCTCTAGAGAAAACATCAGCTATTGGAGAGAGTGGTCGGGGACACTCTTCACTTAAGTGCTTTTCTCTGAGCAGTGTTCTCTGTCATTGGCTCCCACGCTTCCTCCTCTGTTTTTATAGGCTGCACACACACACGCACACACACACACACACACACACCCATCCCTTTCATCCCCTGGGGTGAAACAAGCCCATGCATTATGACTCAAATCAAGCTAATTTTTTTTTGCATGCTCTAATTGAATATCTCTATGTTGATATGCATTGAATAAAAATAGCTGTATTCTTTTTCTAATTATTCCCCCCCCCCACGTTTTCGCTCACAGAACATGCACATTACACAGGGGTTTTTGGGCTATTACATTTTTCTCACAACTTGGCCCTTGAACAAGTCACCGGTTAGGAAGACCAAATGACTACTCATGTAGACCTGCTGCCCTCTGCTGGCAAAACTGTGAACCATCACCAGTCTCCACGAGGTCTCAAAGTGGCACCTAAATTGAATCATGACTGTCCACACTTATGTTGAGACACTTCCATATCTACATGAACCCAAAATATGCTAACTTGTGTTTAAGTAACAGTGTGCTATATTGTTGTACAAATATTTGTAGCAACTTTATCATATTTACTAGAGTCTACATTAGCTGCTACCTGATCCTTCTCCTTACACCCATGGTTGATGTATTAAGATAACACACCTGAGGTTTCGACTGAACTGTCAGCAACTGAGTTGCACTGTGCGTAAGTTATGCAGAAGCACGAGTGGAATTTAAAGAAAAAGATACTTTATCGTCAGTCTGACAATGTTGGAAGTATAGTTAAAACCACTTAAATACTCTTTATGTTCAATAGCAATACAGTGTATCAAAATAGTCTTTGCGAGTTCTAAGCCTTTTAATTATTTTACACATTACATATTTCACATAAATATTTCAATTTTTTTTTTTTTTTCAAACTTGGAACATTCGGTTGTTAGCTGCCAGCACTTGCAGGGTGTCGGAGTGGTCAGAATCGTCTCGTCCGAACCACATAAACGGCTCCGCCGCCTGAGCCAAAGCAGCCTCGGTAGACTTTAGCCTGTGGTTGCGGGGGAAGCGCCTGTTTCTGGTAGCAGAGTCAACCTCCTTCATCATGAATTCACTCTGGTAGTCTGTGAGGTTCCCCGCAGTCTTTCCAGTGCTACGGTCAGTTCCACCATGGCACAGGCAGAAATGGGAGGCGTGTTGTCTGCGATCATCGGGACACTTCCTCCTTCCCACTCCCTGAGGTATATCAACACAGAATAGAAATAGTTTCCTTTAAAATGTGTAATATGGTGGATCCTGCTTTCAGCAATGCCCTGAACTTTTCACTACATACTTACATGAGAGAATACAGTGAGGTTGTCTTTGAAGGCATACTTGTTGTCGTGGTCTGAGAATGGATACTCTCTGGAGTCCTGTAAGCAACCCACAACACTCACACTGGGAAAGCCACTACACACAGAGCTGTGATAGCAAGCCCAAG
>VUQJ01005728.1:23120-33282 GCA_015108635.1 Andinoacara biseriatus
TATCAAAGCAGTGTCTATAATATCAAGAGCAGACAGGGGACCCCTCGTCTACACACACACCTGTTGACTTTTCCATTTAGGATAGCGCTGAACGTTTAAAGCTTGAGGCAACGATGACTTCACTTGAGTCAGCATGATCCCAGTGCTTGTGCAATTCTCATGAGTCTTTCGCTCACTTTCTGGTAAAACTGGATGAGAAAACTGGGAAGAAAATGAAGGAAAATCTAATTAAATATCCCGGTTGGAATGCTATGATTTAATTACACAAATAAATCGAGATTTCTTACCCATTTGCAATCCCTGCTTATCGAAAAATGCCGCTTTCCTTCTTTAACCATGTTGCCTTTACAGTTTGTCATGTTTAGTTTGTTTGGCCCGCCGTCAGTAAAACCAACACACGCGCGCGCGCTCCAGCTTAACTAATGCCAACACTGGTGACTATGGAAACAGGCAGCAAACAAACTGAAATCTGATTCCGGAGCTCTGTGATTTAATTCTGAGATTAAAAAAAAAAACATTAAAAAAAATTTTACATTTAAATATTTAAATAAAAGAAACAAAACAAATCTGATTTGGGATCAAAAGAATGAGAAATCGCCCACAATTAAATTGTTAGTATTTAATCTCTGGAGCTTGAAAAAAAAGGGCAACTGGACCTCTTTTTTTTTTTGAACAAAAACAAAAAGAGGTCCAGTTGCCCTTTTTTCAAGCTCCAGAGACTACGATGACCTGGATGACTGAGAATCTACATAGACGTTAGTATTTAATATTTCATCACAGCAAATTTAGGATTACAACACACAATGTTTAAGAGGACAGTCTTTGTTTGGAAGAGGGAATTCAGAGAGGAAAGACAGGTAAAATATATAGAAAAAAAAATTGGCATAAAAGTCTCTTTATTTCCTCTTATCAGTGATAAAGAAGACAGTAACACAAAACTTAATACAACAGTATACATTAAACTAATGCAGAACTTGGCTTTTTAAATATAATAAATGTTTAATTGATTGAATAATAGTTTAAAAAAAATTAAAAAGATTCAGTGGTTTCATTCAATGCAAACCAGGTGACCAGATGTTGTTTCAAAGGTTAATCAATTTAAAACACACACACACACACACACACACACACACACACACACACAACTAGAAGGGTTTTAAGTGTCGGGGGTCCATAAAGACAGAATCCACACATGATGAGCTAAAGGGTGACTTTGGTGAAAGCAGTAAATGTAAAATTAGGCACTCTAACAGCATATATATCTATATCAAAAAAAAAAATTACACAATAAAGTGGATCTTTAAATTAATATTTAGATAAATTAAAAGACAGACACAAATAAGTTGTCCTAATACTGCAAGAGAAAGAAAACATGTCATCATTCTGGCATCACATAGACAATTAGTATTTCACTTACAGGCAATGAGGAAAAAAAAGAAAAGAAAAAAGTTGTCCCTGGGATCCCAAGGGAATATTACATCTGTGGTGGACCTGAGATATGCCTGCAGTCTGGGAGTCCACTGTGTGTATCTTTATTGATCGCTGAGAAGACGAGTACGATACAAAACCGTTACCATTGATTCTTTTGACCAAATATTAGGTTAAAAATCTTGAACTATAAATTAAGGTGCTTGGAAACTGTGAAAAACATCACATTGATATATTCAGTTTTACTGCAGAAGTTGCAATTAGTGAGTATTTTTACTTAAAGTAGCATTATATCATAATAGTTGCGAGTTTTCTAGCAATTTATTGGGTTTTATTCTTAGTTGGGTCCAAGACTTCATTATTTATTTGTCTATTGTATTACCAGTTCACCACTAAGACACACTTGTCTTGACCTATGACCTAAGCTTCTTAATTAAAAGGGTGAAGACAACCACTTGTTTGCATCTGATGCAGTATGTATAAATAATGCAGATCCTTACTCCGAGACTGAGCTGCATCACTTGAAGAGTTCATCAGTGTGTGAACACATTCTTTTTCCACATCCTTCTGGAGGTGTTTCTTCAGATGTTTGGTCAAATGTTGCCACCTGGTAAAAGGCATCGATCCCAGACAGCTTAAAAGCCTCAAACTGTGATAATGTTGTCATAAAAAGTGAACAAATCCTCATTTTTTTTTGGCTTTGTAAGTCACCCAGAAACATCTTGAACTCATGACCTTACCTCTCCTGTGTGACGTTGTATTTATTCAACCTGTCTGCCTCCTCCATTTTCTCCTCCATCCATCGCTGCAGTAGCCGTTCTTTCTCTCGCAGTGCTTCTGCAAGAGCTTCCTTAAGGCCTCGCTGATCTACATGCAGGGTTGCTAATTCTTTGGATTGACACTCTACGGTGAACTCAAATTCTGAAAGGGCTGCCTTCAGGTTGTTACTCCCTTTAGCCAGAGTAAGTGCCTCTTGACGGAACTGGGACACACTGTAACAGTCGAGTATTATAATAGTGATGAACTGATCTCTTATATTCTGAATACAAAAAGGCCAACAAATGGTCTACCCTGGAAAATTATACTTCTTTATTTCAGTGGCTCAGTAGTCCCACCAATATGATAAAAGAACCTATTAGTGCTTAAGCTTATGAATCAGTCTCTCAAATGTCAACAATGCATCACATAATAATAACGTTGCTCATTATATGACCCAATTAACCAGTTTATTTTTCTAGGATTAATTGTGTGACATACTGAGCAAGTATGAGGAAGTTTTATTTGAGAAATAACTTCACTACACCTCTGCGAATTAATATTTTCTTCAATCTGATCTATCAGGCCTTGATTTTACATACTAAATCTAAACAACAGAGTTGCAGAGGGAGGTCAAAAAGTTTAAATTTTAGATATGTTAAAAAATAAATCAATATTTTTCATACCGTGCCAAAGTGGGCTAGCACCCAGTGTGTTACTTGAACAATGACAGTCAGTACTGACCAAGGTATTAATATTACCGTGATTGCCAGTACTGTAGTTCAGCTTCTTTCAGATGCAGGACTGTGGTAAGGTCAGAGACAGTTTGAGACAGCTGGGAAGACAAAACAAAACATGAATTGCCGGAATAATAGGAGGATTTCACCATTTGAAAGGGAGCCTTCATTACACTATTGCCACCACTGCTCTGAACTAATTTCAACAATAAATCTTTATTTATTTTGTTTTTACAAAACATGCTGCTCTGCATTTATTAAAACGGATCCCCTGTATGAGGAGGTTTGCGCCGCTGTGGCGTTAATCATTGGACAGATCATTTAACCCACCTTATCTGCCAGGTGTTCACTCTCTCTCAACTGGAGTCGAAGCAGTCTGGCGTTTCCCTCAGCTTCATCGCTTTCTAAACTGAAGATAAGAACAATTGTACATATTTAAAATACTTTAGAAAATCCAAGCAGAGGACATGCGCCAAATGTGGGGTAAGTGAAATGCTGCGTTTCTAACCCCTGAGGCTGAACAGCCGCCAAAATCTGTTCCCGAAGTTCAAAGCGCTCCTCCAGCTGAGACACTAAAAGATAACAGACAGCCGTCCTTAGGCTCTGATAGAGAGGACAACATCAAGAGAGGCAGGGAAATGTTAATCTTACAGTTTGTGAAAACGCCAACAAATGGAAGTTTTTCTCTGCGATCTCTCTGCTGCAGCCCTTCGCGCACGTGATTCTTCCAGCTTCCCATTATAACGAACAAACAGGGGGGGGAAAGCCTCACGTTTGAGGTCCCCAAAATATATTAAAGCAGCAGAATGGCAACGTTTTCAGCCCCCACATAAGATGTGTGTCATCGGCGCAGGAATTAAATGCTCTCAGCAAAGTTTCATAGCTCCTCCCTGTTCGCTCGTCAGCTAGACATTCCACTGCTGGATATAAATTCTCACAAGGATATATCATATCATGGAGATCAATTAGTACTCGAATATAATAATTAATTACATGTTCAAAGTATTTCCCCCCCCCACTCATTTTAATATTTTTTTAGTAGTTATAATTAATATTTTTTAAAAATATCCCTCCACCTAAATGTGTTTACTTGTAATAGCTTTTTTTAAATTTACCTTTAATCGTTTAATAATTCAATAGGATGCAGAACATAATTGCACGGTATTTAAATCTAAACCGTGTACATGGCTCGCATTAAATAAAATGAATTAAGCCGAGGACAATCCTACCGCACGCAAGGCTCACATGAACTTAGTTATTTAAGCAGGGAATTTCAGAATAAAAGTCACCAGAACGAAACAGAACATGCTCTACTTTTCCAGAAAGAACTTCTGAAAATACTTCCGGTTCGTACATTTCTTTGCAACACGTCGTTTCAGATAAAACATGCCTTGACTACAGCTAATATCCCGAGTTATAGCCTTCAGATTGACTTTTTTATGCGTTGCGGAATTTTTTTCTTCTGAACGAGTAATCACAATCATTTTTTTGTAGTTCGTTTTGCTGTGAAACAGGAAGTTGTTGTTGGCTTGTGGCTCGGTGGTCTGTCAATAGACTGCAAGCTACAGGCTCATGTAAGTAGTTACGGAGCTAATAGGTAAACGTGTGGTTAACAGAGAATTGACAACTTTTTGTCTTTGTGTCGTTTAGATATAATTTGTCTAAATTACACTTTTTTAACAGCTTTACGAGTTAGCATTGCTTTATCGAGGAGCTAGCTTGTCAAGCTAACTAAATAACTTTGTCAGCATATTTGACCTATCTCATTCGTTATTCGACAAATGTATAGGTATTCCACGGCTTGTCAAAGCCATGGGTATGTCGTCTGTTTAATAAGTCGGCGTTGTTTGTTGAATTTGACCTTCGTATGCCCAGTATGAGCGCTTCAGCTGGAGACGAGCCTTGCATCCCCTTGGATAATGCAAAGGAAGAAGTCAGTGGTCCTACCTGCACAGGAGATAACAGCAAACATGTAAGTAGCTAGTCCTTAAGAAGAATCTTGTATGTTGTCATGTGTAACGTGGTTTAATTACTCTTTAAAGTGATAATGTTGCAGTGAATTCATACTGTCACTTCTATGCATACTATATCTGTAGTGAAAGTAGGGGACAGGTAGAAGAAAGCCTGGAGAGAAAGGGAATGAAAGTCAGTAGAAGCAAGACAGAATACATGTGTGTGTGTGTGAATAAGAGGGAGACAGGTGTAACGGTCAAGATGGAAGGAGTAGAGGTAGGGAAGGTAAATGAGTTCAGGTACCTGGGGGTCAACCATCCAAAGCAGCGGACAGTGCAAAAGAGAGGAGAAGAAGAGAGTGCAGAGAGGGTGGTGTGGATGAAGATGAGTGTGATTTGTGACAAAAGATAGCAACAAGAGTGAAAGGGAAGGTTTACAAGATAGGAGTGAGACCTACTATGGTGGTTTGGAGACGGTGCCATTGATAGACAGGAGGCCAAGCTGGAGGTAGCTGAGTTGAAGATATTAAGATTTTCTTTGGGAGTGTTCAGGGTGGACAAGATTAGAAATTGGTATATCAGAGGGACAGCTCAGGTTGAGTAGTTTGGAGATAATTTTAGAGAGGCTGCTTGGACATTGCAGAGAAGAGATGGTGGATATATCGGACAAAGGATATTGAATATAGAACTGCCAGGCAGGAGGAAAAGTGGAAGACCACAGAAGAGGTTCATGGATGTAGTGAAGAAGGGCTTGCAGAGGGTTGGTGTGACAGAAGTGGATGCTAGGGGTTGGGTGACATGGAGGCAGTTGAACCACTGTGGCGACCCCCTAAAGGGAACAGCTAGAAGAAGACGACCTGTATATACACTATACTCATAACAGCCAAATGCCAGCCATATTCTCATTAAAAAAGATAAGGCTTGAAACTCAGATCTTTATCATACATCTCAGTAAAAACCCAATTGTTACTCTGTCAGTGCTGTCCATTCATTTTCATTACCTCGCAATATTTTGCTTAATTTTGTTATTTGTAGGAATCAGCAATATGCTCAGGCAACAGTGAAATCAAAAGCCGTGCCGTGGTCAAGTACTGTGCAGCTCCACCACCTACCAGTTATGCCCTACTGCAGGAAAAGACCGACTTGAAGCTACCTCCTGCCAACTGGCTGAGAGAAAACCCTCAGCTGGGCAGTGCCGGCACCACTATATTAGGGTCAAGCAGCAAGAGCAAACCCTTTTCCAGGTATGGCAATGTTGGTGTTGATCACTGATATTTTCAGTTGTGCTGTGAAATTGTGCTGATCTATATAGAGAAGATAATGTTTGGCTTTAGAAAAGGGAGCATACTGTGCATTTTTATGGGAAAGATTGGATTTGAATTAGTGTCAAGCTCATAGTGATGGGACAGAGTCACCACTTTATTCATTATACCTATTATAATAAATATCACTTGAATATAATCTGCAGAAAGGAGGTAAGCAGATGGCAAACATAACTGAATGACACTGTAATGGCATAGACGTCGCATTCTTTTCACTGCATGTGCCTGTTCCTACATGGTTCCTACAGTGATGTGCTTTTATTAAAAGTGAAGTGCTTTACAGAACAACATACACCAAAAAGCCCTAGCATAGTCTCTCTCTCGCTCTCTCTTACACACACACACACACACAAAATCATTACTGAGTCCACCATATAAAACATTAAAAACTGAACTGGGGAAGTGCTATCAGTCAGGAAAAATGATAAAAACAATAAATAAATACATAAGATAACAAAGCACAATATATAAATAAAACAAAGTTTAAAAAAACCCACAGTAAATGATTAAAAGGGTAAGAAAAAGTACAATAAATAAATAAAACAAGGTAAAATGTGTGAGCAGAAGGAGTAGTAGTAATAATAAGCAGTAATAGTAGAAATAAGTATCAATTTAAAAAAAATAGTCAGGTCAAAAAGGTGGGTCTTTTAGTTTTGCTTTAAAAGCATTAACGTTCTCCGCTGTCTTCAGGAAGGCCGCTCCACAGAAATGGGTCATAGTAACAGAAGGTTGTCTCACTGTGGCTTTTAGCTTTGACTTTATGGACAATTAAAAATCTCAACCTAAAGACCTTCTGAATCTATTTTGAAGCTGACAGGGAAGCCAGTGCAGATACTTTAAATATGTGCTGTCTTTCTGGCCTTGGTCAGAACGTGTGTGTGTGTGAGTTCTGGAAGAAATAAAAGCATGTAATATTGTTTCTGCATTGGCTTGAGAGAGAAACTTTTAAGAGAAACATTGCTCTGGCAATATTCTTACAATGATAAAAACCAGTCTTAGTTACACTTCTGATATGCTGCTCTAAACTAAGATCTGGGTCAAAGAGGATTTTTGACTGTTTTGGAGGGATTTATTGTTAGTAATCTTAAATCTTCAATACCAATAACTAAAACTGTTTTGTCCTGGTTGAGTTGTAAAAGGTTTTCTGCCATCCATGTTTTAATATCAGGGATACAATCTCTGCAAAAGAGTCTATAGACCCAAGGTCTATAGGTCATTAGGAGACACATCAATGTAACGTTGGAGGTTTTCAGCATAACTATGGAAATTTAATGCCATGTCTTCTGATGACATTTCCGAGGGGTAATGGAGTATCACTGATGTTACAAAATTATGGCTCAAACCTGCAGTGGCGAACTTCTCACTGCATAACTCAAAGTACTTAAACTCTCAATTTGCTGCATCTTTATTCATGTTGTCAGTTGGTAAATTATAGAGGCACATTCATCAGTAGAAGCCTTTGATTACTGCTATTCAGTTGAATTATTATGCAAATACCCTGTATTGAGTAAACTCTTTCTTCTTTTGCAGTTTTGGGATGGCATACGAGTTCATCGACTGCATCGGAGATGATGTTGATGTGGTTTCAGACTCAGAGGTTTGTGGAGCTGCTGCAGAGCTATTTGTTAGTTACTGAAAAATGCAGAGACAGCTGATAACATAATTTTCTGTGACCTTCAGAACATCAAGAAACTTTTGAAAATTCCCTACAGCAAGTCCCATCTAAGTATGGCTGTTCATCGTGTGGGGAGGACGTTGCTTTTGGATGAGCTGGACATTCAAGAACTTTTCATGAGATCTTCCCAGGTACAGCAGGGAATTTTAGACCTGTTTAATGGACAATGTCAAAAACGGTTTTTAAAAAAAGGCATTTGAAACCATTACCCACATTCTTCAGTAATGAATCGGACTTTAAATGCTGTTTAACTGTGTGGCACCGCACTTCATGCATTACGAACACTGCACGTTATAGTCCAAACAGACAACGAAGAAAAAAAAAACTTAAATTGATGTTAAATATATCAAAATGTGTTACTGCAAAATGAGAAAATAACATCTGAAAAATGAATAAATTGAGACTTAAGTTTGGTGCATTGTGCCGTGCATTAAGAACAATGCTCATTGTTCTCCAATTCATGACCCGCATCTCAATAAATTTGCACTTCAGGTTACATCGTAAAACTTAAAATATAAGTATCAATATTAGACCTAATAAAATATCAGGACAAAATTAAGAGAGTTATGGCATTTTTCTATAACAGTGTTAGGGCTTATTTTCCTCTTTGCTCCAGGGAAAAATAAATCTTTA
The DNA here is from genome assembly GCA_015108635.1 of Andinoacara biseriatus. Lineage (NCBI taxonomy): Eukaryota > Metazoa > Chordata > Actinopteri > Cichliformes > Cichlidae > Andinoacara > Andinoacara biseriatus. The sequence goes on from VUQJ01005728.1 coordinate 31,624, forward strand.
TTAAAATAACTGATATATTTTAGATTGTCGTAAAAATGTTTTGATCATTTCACCCCTGTGCAAAATTGATGTGCCCCAACAGTATCAGCCACTGACATTTGTAAATGCCATTGCGATATACTGATAACAGTGAATCAGCCAGTACCGATATTAAGCTGATGTACCAGTGCATGGCTTGTTGTTATAACTTTTACATTAATATATTATTTTCTTTATGTGTTGTAGACAGGCGATTGGACATGGCTGAAGGAGTTTTACCAGCGGCTAATGGATCAGAAGTGGCAGAGGAAAAAGAAGAGTAAAGAGCACTGGTATCAAAAAGCAATCCTGTCAAAGTTCCTCTACTATAGGTGAGGATATGGCTTTGCTTGAATGACTGAGTTTGGCTCTGGAGTTGAACAGGACTTCAGTCCTATACCAAACCAGCTGTTTTTGTTTCCTGCAGTATAAATGGTGATGGGGCTGCCGAGCCTGAATCGGACAACCTGAATGAAGGGGATGAGGAGAATAGGGCAGAGGAGTTCAGCACTTCATGGCCTACAACCTTCACTAGCACGTCTAATGCAGAAGAACCAGAAGCTTCCAAACAGGTAAACTCTGGTATAAATTATGTAAATTATTCATTTATTCCACAAGGTATTTTGTATCACATGAGATGAACTGAAAATAGTGTGCTGTTAAATGTGCAGGAAAGTGTTTCTGTGGACAGCAGTTTTGCTTTGGGCCAGGTGACGTCTGTTCCTAAAGAGCAAAATCTCCCTACACTCTTCAATGAAGGAGAAAATGGCCAGGTAACACAATAATTTCATCCTTTCTTAATGGTATAAACCTGCAGCTAATTGCTTATGCCCTGTGTCTACATGCGCACGCTGTTATGTACTCTTTGTCACTTGCTTGGCAGGGTTTAAGAAATGACTTTGTGAGAAACATCATGTGGACATTTGAAGATATCCACATGCTGGTTGGGTCCAACATGCCTATTTTTGGAGGTGGTCGTTATCCTGCCGTCAGTCTGAGACTCAGGTTGGATTTTAATTCATTGTTCCCGTCCAGAATCTAAAATTTTCACTTAAAGGCAAAATGCGATTATGCATTTTAATTGTATTTCACTTTGATTCTTTCGCCCCCTTCTGGGAATCTGTCCTCAAGATAATGTTAAATTAATCTATAGACATTATGGAACAGTTAAATAATAGGTTGACATACATTATATATGGTAATTAAAGCTGGCAAATATTGTTCTTGGTGAATCTTTTAATTTTACCATAATTGACTTTAGGAGGTGAACCAGCTTTATTAGAGTCATCTTGCTACATTATTTCTGCTTAGTCTCAAACTCTGTTTTTCAGGGACAATAATAAACCAATCAACATTCTGACTGGTATCGACTACTGGCTTGATAATCTGATGTGCAACGTCCCAGAACTTGTTATGTGTTTTCACGTCAATGGTATTGTTCAGGTAAATTACTTTATTTATTAATTTTTTTTCTTGTTCAGCTTGTCATTATGTATAACTGTGTGACAGCCATAATCAATATTCATATTGAAACATTAACTAGGGTATTTCCTGTAGCAGCCATTCTTAATATGAAAAATTCAGAGATGAGATCATGGTTCATGGTTGGTCGTGGTTATTTTAATAGTTATTTATTGACGA
>VUQJ01005734.1:2526-13014 GCA_015108635.1 Andinoacara biseriatus
AACATTCCTTCCATGTGGTCCGGTCTATAGCCCTTCCCTGACCTGCTGCTGCTGCTGCTGCTGTGTGTGTGTGTGTGTGTGTGTGTGTGTGTGTGTGTGTGTCTGTGTGTGTGTGTGTGTGAAGGCGTTATTTGTTTTGTCTGCCCCTATCTATAGCTTTGAGCTGCCCCTTTCTTTAACAGCTAGAGAAAGAAACCACACCCCTCGGGCTTTGGCCGGTTCATGTGTATGTGGCGTTTTGCTCTCCTGGGATTTGGGGATTTCTATTGCAGTCTAATTTCCTCAGCAATGGCCACGAAATGCTGAATTCCTCTGACTAAAATGAACAGAGGAAGTTCTGTAAAAGATGTAACATGCATTATATTAAGGGACACGTACAAAAATACACACACCACCAAATTCTTTACTGGTGTTTCATGTCGTTGCACATATACAGCAGACCTGCACAGAAATTAAATAACATGGGGCACAGAAATTCCAGCGCAAGCATTCACACAGGCATAAGAACACAAACACGCATGCATATGTGAGCACACAGCGTGGGCGTTAGCCAATGACAGCAGAGCTTGAACACAACCTGCACTTCCCTTGTGAATACATACCCCCCCAGGAGACCGGGACCTACCTGTTTTTATGTGTTTGCTTGTGTTATTGGTGGCACCCGGAGCTCCATGTTATCATTAACTTGTTCTCTGTTTAGTGAAAGCAGAAGCAATTTGACACACTGTTTTCATACTTTTGTGTTTAAATACGGTCAGACATGGAAGGAAACCCCTCTGCTGGACTGTTCAGGCACTTTAGATGTGGACTTATTTCTGTATTAATTTTATGATTTGAGAATATTTTCAGACTAGTTCCACCCAGAGATTATATGAGCTGAACATATCCGAACTGACCTCGGCCCTGCATGTGGTGTGATGCAGGATAGCCGCCATAGATTACCAGCAAACATGCAGAGTCTTTCAAATTGCATATAAAATACATGTAATAATGAATCTTAACATGTTCCTCATTTCAATAGTGCTGCTGCTTCTAATGATGATGGTGATTTATGTACATCCAGACAAACAAAAATTTGTTATAAGAATTAAAATGTGCTTTATTTGCTTAAACACCCTGTCTTGATGTCCGTACCGCTCTATGTTTATCAATGGATTGCAGGTGTGAATACTCAGCGACGTCCTCATGCTGCCAGGGCGGAAAATGAAACGGCCTCTCCAGCTGGAAGAACAAGTGCTGTGTGGGCTCCCTGAAGTGGTGCAGCACTGGGTCATTGGAGAGCCACAGCGTGTTTGGGAACACAACAGTCTGTGTTATTTCAGCACAGCTTGTTGGATGAAGGGCCATTTTACAGGCATTGTGGATTAATCTTTGGCAGGATCTCTCCAGGATCAAGCAAAACTGGACGTTTAACCTCACGTGTCCCAGACCTCTCGTGATAGAGCGTTCTCCCGAGATAAACCAGGACTGAGAGGATTGAGCGTGACCCACATTTCATTGTAAATTCATTACCTGAGTCCTTCTGAAAATGAAACTATAGATGCACATCCTTCTTTGGGTAAGTGTTAGACACAGGCACATAAAGAAAGAAATAATTGCTATAAACTAAAATGCAATAAAAAAAAAAGGCTTATTACTGTATTATAACAGGCTTTTTCCCAGTATTGGGGGCTCTGTGGGCATTTCTCGCTACTGTAAAAGAAAGTGACCATTTGAACTGCGCTGTCAGCTGTACACAATCACAGATTCACAGCTGACACGTCACACCGCTGCTCATAAAGTGTTTGTTATGCTCAGCTCAATACTTTCAAGTTCATTTTTGACAGATGTCACTGACAGGTATAATTTTAATAGGCACAGTGCTATTTAACATCAGCTAATATGTGGAAAGACTGCTAATATATCCCTGTATATGTACATAGAGTGAACTGCTTGAATGAATAAATAACATGGGTGTGATCTGCTTTCTTGTGTCATCAGATTAAGTAATAAATAAATAAATAAATAAAAAGTGATACTATTATGAGCTTCTCCAAATAGACACTAAGTTCAGAGACTGGTTGATAGAGTTTGAGTTTTACATGCATTAGAGCTTCCACTTAAATCAGATTTTTTTGTAATCCTTTACAGCTGCTGCCGTATACTGGACCCAGAGGTCAAACTAATTTGTAAGCTAAGCAGGTATGAAGCACGTTCAGCTCCCTGTTGTCTTTATTTGAAGATGGCATTCTGTGTATTGTTTATTAACTGGGCTTAAATTGTGATTATTTGGTGTTGTGTGATAAAAGTGCGATAATGAATCTGTCAGTACAGACGTTAAACATTTTGAAGGGCCTGTGGAGTGAAAATTAGCATTTTTATTCATGCAAAAAAAAAAAAAAAACTACAGTACGAGAAATATCCTCTTCTACTCATACTAACATATGCTCCTCTGATTTTGGTGATGTCTGTGTAAATTCAGTTTCAAACAATAATTCATTCTCAAATTTTGACTCAGTTAACCACAAATAACCAGGAACACAAACAGCTGGATGTTCAGACTGGTTTTGGAAGAGGCGTATTTTTAGAAAGGCTCTGTTTAAGGTTGTGTACGCTATATAAATACAAAGGCAGATATGCTTTTTAATGAAGGAGTTCACAAGTACAATCCCTTTTACAAGAGTGTACTTTTAAGCAAGTGAAAGCTTTAATGTAGGGGTGCCATCCAACACAAACATGGTTATGTCAGACATTGCATTGTGCCATTCTCTCTGTTCAAAGAGTTTTTGTGTTATGTTTTAATGTATTTTATCTCAGATTCCTCTTTTTAACACCTGCACCCGCAAACGCGTGTCATGTTTGATATTACTTGTATATTCTGGAGAAGTTCGAGGAACCGCAGTTAAATGGAAATAGAGATCACAGGCCTGTCACCTAAACAATAATTATGCCGCCTTTCCACTGATATATGTTTTGGAGTATAATTAAAAAAAAAATCCAAATGCTACGTCATCCTGTTTTTCTTGAAGTTTCTCGTGGTACCATGATTTCGTACCTTTTCGGCTGTATGAGCACGCACCTGTGAGATAACGCGAGTGCCGGGAAGCACACTCATCAGATTTCAAACTTTGCAGCTATATATAACAGTGAGTGACAGCAGTAATTGTCACTGTGGTTTGAAAGTTATTCCAAATAAAATCAATCACTCTGGGTTACTGTTATTATCCATGTCACAATCAGATGACACAGGGTGGAGTCATCCTACGTGATGCGCTCATATATTGTGTATATGCTGGCTGTGCTGTTGATTTGATTCCCATGTATCCTATTCAGGGAGACTGCATTGACTGTTTTCAATTGGAGTTTGGCTTTGGGTAACCTATTCCACCCACGCACTGTAAATAAAGGTTAATGAAATAGCCTGTAGGCAGTTCACAGGGAAGGATTTAGCTTTGTTTGCCCATGACATTGCTACCTGCAGAATGAAGGGATATTGAAAAGGTACATTATCTGCTTTTGTAACGCAGAGATTAAGGGACTGAACAGTGAGTAGAGGACTTGTAATGCATATTTAAATTTCCTATGTGGCCTATCCACTAACTTACTTATTATTAAGCCAAAATAGAAAGTGATCTGAAAATTAACAGCCACAACTCTGTGATCTCAGAATAAAGGAAAGATCAGACTACTCACTTAAAGGACCTTGGCGATGCCCATAGATCACTAATAATTTTAATGGCTGAATGTGCGTTCTAATGGACTCAGGAAATATGATTAATCTAAGTCTACAATATTTATAAGAAGTAATCCTGTTAGCAATGCCCATGTTGTTTGATCAGTTAATGTCTTTAATGTAATTAATTGCCTGAACTTGTATTTTCTCCAGTTGAAACTATGAAGGCAACAGTAGTCATTTTTTTCTAATTTCTTGAAATGTGAGATTTGGTGGCATTCACAAAAATGTTGTAAGCCTCCCAGGCATCGCTGACAATCACAACTTTAGCACCCTTGCAGAACATAAGAAAGACAATAAGAGGTGTTCCAGCTTGCCCTGTGAGGTTTGCTTTATTGACCGGAAGCATAAGCAGTTTTAAGAAAGAACAGAATTTTTGGATTGCTTGTTGAGCATTTAGTCTGCAGTAACAGCTGTGATTTCAGCAAATAAAAGTCTGCAAACAGCAAAGCCAGCTCCTGGTGTCATGGATATCTTACAATCTTTTGCTAAGGAAACAAAGAAAATCTCCCAGTGAGATTTTCCTTCCATTCGTCTATATTTGTGCTTTATTTGACACAGTGTGTCCCTTGAAATGATCTAGACTGCAAATAGTGGCCTTGACACAACCCAGATGCCTCTTTGAATAGGCACTGAATTATTATTTATCATTGAGTCTTTTTTTTTTACCTGTGGAATTAATGGTTTGCTCCTGTTTTGAGCAGGGTGATACTAGTGAAAAGAGCTTCTCTTAGCAATCAGAGTCTCTCTGTCTCAGTCTGTGTAGACTGAGGTGTGACTTTGCACACTAGTTGAAGGAAATTATCCATGTTTCCAGAGTCCAAGAGATTTAACTCGGGGAAAGGAATCGGATTTCCCTTTTCGAGTCTGCCGGAACTTCATTCCATTGTGTATTCATACTCGTGCCGTAGACACTGAATTTGGCTTACTTTATTCTCTTAAATCAAGTATTTATCACAACCAAATGCGTGTAGCCATCGGGATAGGTAAATATAGAGAGAACTGCATAAAAGTGAGACGCAATAAAGATAAAATACGACTTTAGTTTCTACTTTATTCGAGCTCACGGCAGGATATGCATTCACTGGCGTTGTTCTCCGGTCTATATAAACATGCCGCCATCTTACATTTTCCAGTTTCTGCTGTTCCGGCCAAGTCAGTCTGATCTGCCTGCGGAGGGAGCGGACGAGGGCTCCCCGCTGACGCTCGGCTTCAATTTTTCCTCGAGTTTCATTCCCGTTTCACAGTGGTTTTTACTCTCCAGGACCCGAGTGGACGGACTTGCTGTGTTGACAAGGGTAGGCTCCAGCACTCAAACTATCGGCTGCTCTCAGTTTCTCTCTTTTCTGAATGCCAGCAGGAACGGAGACTGCTGTTGTGTGCGGACCGGCTGGGGGGATGCTGCCGCCGCTGCCGCAGCAGCTAGCGAGCCAGTCAGTCGCTCCCAGGGCATATATTTGGGATATGCCAGCCACCGCCTAATGGGAACATATCCGTTTTACCGACGATAATCGTCAATCCTTTAATAGCACGTGGTTTGTGTTCGGCATTATGAACAGTTGTTTACAATAGCCAGATTTACCCTCACGGATCTCATTGCCGCCCCGCTGTTGGAAACCTTAAGCGGGATTTGGGAGTAAACCCCGACGGTGTTTTCCTGCGTGTTTGAATAGTTAACGTTAGCAAATGTTAGCCTAACTATTAGCCCGCATTCCACTATTCTGACTCATGTTTGTCCGACTTCAGTGTCGTCTTTGGGTCGTTTGTTTTTGCAGCTGCTTTAGTTTAACAGACAGAGGTGGAGATAAAGATGCCCCCAGGTGAAGCCCGGTATACGATGGATAACTGTTATGGCGTAAAGTTACACCTTAAGATAAAGTTTTGAGATTAAGGTTATAGTCGGGTTATGAAATGAACAAACGTTAACGCAAAGGCTTCGTCTGAAGTTTAGTGCGCATTTTTGTTAAACTTGGGTTAAACCTAAGGTTAAGTCGAACTCATTTCTGGCAGAAATTCGCTTTTTTAATTTCAGGTCATGGGTTTCCAGTGTGTTTTCCACTCGTCCTTTTAAACAAAGACCGACAAATTCTTCCCAGCCGTGTTGCTTTGGGAGGAAGACGAGGAGGAGCCAGAGTGTGAAATTTGAGTCAGTGGTGTTGGAGCAAGAAAGTCAGGGGCAGCCAGCAGCTGTGGAGGAGGAGGCAGCAACACGCTTGTTTGGGTCTTTTTTGGGATAGTGTGTCTTTTATGTGAAGTGTTGGTTTTTGCAGAAGCTGAGTTGTGCTGTTTTTTGCTGTTGGAAAGACACAGGCGGGTCTTTAAGGGGAAAAAGTTGGGACGCCTCAGATGCTGGTTTTGAGATGTTTACATACCATTAAGTGTGATTTCACTTATTTAGAAAGACTGCCCACAAAGGTGTTGAGATTTTTTTGACGGCTTGTAGACGTCGTGTCATCATGCAGCGTCTCCGGGTGCTTTTCTTTCGGTCGCAGCGGCTGAATAACGAAACTGTATTGGTTTTTAATGACGGCACACTGCATGCGTTTTTTTTTTTTCAAATCTGTTAAATATGTCTTTGCTCGTCTACCTCTGCGGTCCCCCAGTGAAATCCCCGACCGAGTACACAACGGAACAAAATACAAACCTGTCATCTCGTCAGCAGCATTTTCTCCTGAAGACGCACTAAAATTTTTAAGCAGAAAAACGTGGGTGTGGGTTACATACGAGAGCGGTAGTGGTTTTGAGGTCATCCACTTAACAATACGACTTCTACCATGAACCTTTCCAGTAGTATTGCCATTACCTAATACTGTACCTTTTCCTGTTTGTCACTGCCTACCTTTGAGGCTGAGGTGGACTTAAATGTACGCGCTTCAATGACTGTACTGATCAATTTTTCCGCAAATTTACAGATGTGATAAGAGTCGCAGCGAGGAAGCAGAGGAAATGATTGCTCACTTTGTACTCAGTGGCCTAGTTTACCATTTGAATCGCATTGGTAATAATTAAACGCACCAGTAGGAAAGTCACCTTCATCTACAAGTCCGTGGATGCGTTCCCTGTTGGTCCACTGGCGTCCATCAATTTGCAGTTGATGCACAGAAAAAGCCCTGCAGCAGCTACAGCCATTCATTGCATTGTCGGCAGCCAGCAGTGAGTGCTGCTGACCCTGCACATTGTGCCAAGCCTGTGGCAGCTCCCGGCTCTTTGCTTGTGCCGATAATACAGCTTGTTTGGGTAATTTATTTACGCGGTCTGATTGAACTTCCTGATTTTGTTTGTTTTTTCCACTCGAGGGCAAATGCAGGAGTTAAATAGATATTTTGCCTATTTTGACATGTTATCAAAAAAATACAATACAAACACTACAATTTTCCATGTTAAGAGTGAATTTTGTATGAATTATTAAATGCTAAATGCCACAAAAAGTGTAAGCTAAAGCCACCATCCTGCAGGCAAGAGAAATTAAATGTAATTTAGAGGTTTTAAACACTGAATCTTTTTATTTTTGACATGATGTCACTGGTGTCTAGGTTCATCTGAGATTTTTTTCCCTCTGTTTAAGGAAAGCAGAATACTTGGCTGCTTTAAATTTCAGCTAAGGACAAATGGATATAATTTGGCTTTTTTTGTTTTTTGTTTTTTTTTTAGTTTTAGTCAGGTAAGCAACTGCTAGATGTTCTGGGTAGCTGAGCCTGTGAAGAGAAAACAGACTTTACACACAAAACAGTATTTACCTATTATAATGTAGCCATTCATTGCAGGAACTTTAAACTGATCTTGTTCCTCTGCTATGGACTAGCGTAAAGATACAAACACCGTGAAACAGAGAGCAGAGGAGAGCAGCGCTTTGCAGTAGAGACTGAGTTGAATTGACTGCACATAAATTAATAACAAATTGAAAAGAAATGAAGAAAAAGAGATTTTATTGTAGGAGTTTGTGGTGTTGCATTTGGACTACATTTGATTGTGTTGCCTCTCATCACTTTATAAACTGAGGGTGGGCCAACAGTTTTAAAGGGGGGAACAAGTAGGTTCTAACATCCATGAATGGCTAGAAGCTCTGAGTGCAATACGCAGCGTGACTTCATGTTCCAAAAAAGGACGTCAGTACTCCAGTTTGTCTGTACATAGTTTTTTTTTGCTGCTATATTTATGTAGAAAACCTCATTCACTTATAAAATATGACCTGTTTTATCAGCTGCTGCTCAGGGCTCAGAAACTTAATGTTGAGATGAGAATGTTTTGGAAATGTTCAGTCACACATTGACAGTGTCAGTCTTTACATCGGGGCAAAAGTAGGGCATGCAAATTACAATGGCACGCAAGGTTGATAAATATGCTGAACCAAAGAGTGTGACTGCATCATGTGCTCATGTGACTGAGTTCAGAGCACCCGTGTTACCGGAGTAAAAATTTTGATCTGGAGCCCTCAGTATTCATCCTTTTTGTGATATTTTACAAGGTGACACAATGGACTTCTTGATTTACTTGTAGGTTAGGTTTTCTTTGTGAATACAGTCAGTCATCTGGCTTACTGCCTCTTCCTGACTGAAATGCCTTCTGTGCAATTAAGAGCAACATGTGGAGGCGTCCTGCTGGTTCAAAGAGCCGAAGTTCTGCCATGTGAAACAAATCAAGTCCTCTGTTGAACACTTGTTTCTTAATTCCTTGCACGTATTTCTTGATTCAGTTTTTTTATATATATTTTTTTTAATGCACCATGAAAATTCAGCTTTGTGTTTGGATACTCATATGTGGTTTGCAGTAAATAGAGGCAGCCTAATGGGTGAGTCGGTACTGTTTGTTCTCGGGGCAGCTCCTCCAAGCAGTGTTGCTTTTCACTGTTGTCATTTACACATTAATGAATTGTGCTTCTCTATTTGAACAACATGTTTTTCGTACTGTTTATTTGGACAGTGTCAGTGTTCCCAGCTCAGTCCTACGCTGCACCCTGTTTGAATGTTGACCTGGGACAGCAAGATTGTGATTAAACTTAACTTCACCAGCCTCTGTGTGACTGGGCTTTGCCATTTATATTTTCTTTTGTGTAAAATGTGCTTGAAAGATTTATGGAAGCATCACTACATGTAACTTCCTCCATTGCTTCAGCTCTCTTGGGGTATATATATCTGGATTTATTCCATATACATACCATATATTACACAAGACAGTAATCTGACTCTGGTGACTGGTGTGTCACTCATTTGTCATCTGGTTTCAATTCTGTGGCTTTTAACTCCACCAGGCACAACTCTACATATTGGATTTCACATCTGGCTTCAAAGAAACCTCCCGTTCAGATTTTTATGGCCTGGCTGCTGGCTTAACATCTAGGAGCGCAGACTGTAATGAGTTTTTTGTTGTTTAGTGACTTCAGGGTAAGGCTACCATTTGTGTCTCACAATTTGATGCCACATTTTGCTTGTTCACTCATCAAAAACCAAAAAACAAAACAAAACTACCAGCTCAGTTTCCAAAGCCAGATGTAAAGAACCACTTTTCCACAATCGTGAATCATAAATTGTTCCATTATGTGCCTTGATTGTATGTCTGATTTGTATGGGATATGTGGCACCCATTAGGACCAGGCTGGGTTATGTGAGGGCAGGCCTGCAATGCTGAAAGGATGGCGTGTGAACAGTGAATTTCAGTTGATGCCTTTGTGGTTAGACGCCGCAGTCTTGGAGCATGACTCAAGATCAAGTTTTAATGATACAGCTGAGCTAAGGTGGTGTGGGTGTGAGGAGGGAAGTAATTCAGAGCAGTAGTTTAGCTGTCCTTGAAGTGTATTTGCATGTTGGCAGCCACTGTACTCTACAAACTCCTACACATTCACTGGCATTCATACTGGACTGCTTTTGCCACCGCTGTGTATTTGTGTATCTTCTTGGAATATTTTTTTTTATTCATTTTGGTCTTATTGTTTTCATCTGATTAAATGCAACTCAGAAAATATAAAGTGTTTTGGAAGCAGAAGAATCCCAGTATAAGTTGCTGAGAAAAAGCTGTTAAACTTGATGAGCTTATGGTTATGGAGCTTATGTTAAGGTCCATAAGCAGAGTGAATTTTGTGCTTTCTGGGTACACTCACACAAAGTACAATGTACAAAGATTTTAACATCAGGATGACTGCGGACTCAGTAAACTCAAGCCAGACTCTCTACTGCTGTCAGCTAAATGCAGTCTACAAACCTGTAATCAAGAAAACACACACACAAAAATTCTCAGTATGGTGTGTGTGTGTGTGGACTGCCTCCTAAAAGGCTTATTCCAAGTTTTAGAACGAGCTTCGATCCCTTGGTTAGTCCACAGGAAGTGGTGTCACACTCAGTGTTTCCACAGCTGATCTCTGTGGTTATTGGGTTGTAATTGCATGATGAAATCCAGCGTGGGATCATTGAGAGGGAGAAGGACGACAGACTGAAATTTAGACATTTGTCACAAACTTCTCACTGGTTGGTGTGATACAATCATCTCCACTTTGCTGTTGTCACTGACAGGTAGCTGCTTGGTGTGTTTTATGCTTGAAAGTTTTAGATTTTAAAATGTTTCTCTGTAATGTCGCACGTTGTTGACATTTTCTCTCAGCCCTGGACCTTAACGCTGTCTGACTCCCAGACATGAGATACAACTAGGAAACTTACCTTGTAGGAAGCCCTTTTAGTAATTTAGTAATATTTTACTTTAGTCAGATATGACTGTCTCTTTGGACATTAGTTGATCAAGGAGAAGTGGAAACTTGAAATCTTTTTTTTTTTTTTATTAATTTGGGT
>VUQJ01005736.1:48028-66301 GCA_015108635.1 Andinoacara biseriatus
AATGATTTATAGTGATGTTTTTAATAATGCAAAACAACTACCACTGGCTATGGTTCATTTGGGAGCATGCATCGTAAGGAGAATGTCTGCGGCAGCCTACTCACACTGACTAATGAGACTGACAGGCATTTCCTCTCTGCTTTATAATATTTAATTATATGGACGCTGAGTTTTGCTGTACAAGCCGACAGATGGCCAGGCCTGTGTTTTCATTTGTTTTGGTTCACCATTTGTGCCCTTGTTGCTTGCTACAATGAAATCACATCAGCTGACGTATTCAGAGCAGCTCATTGTGTGATTATCAGGCTGGCCTCCAGAAATACAGGGAATGAGAGCTTGTAATTAGACGAGAATTATATACAAAGCAATGGGGAGAAATTCCCCAAATGAAGAGACAGGGAAAACATGAAAACATATCTCTTTCTCACCCTCTGTTCCCCAATCTGCACAGAGACCAGAGGTGACAGTCTCATTTTAGACCCGTGACATGAAATCAGTGCTGGATAGGGGAGGAGGAATGTGAGGTGGAGAGGTGTTAAGATGGATGAAGATAAGGTGTAGTGCTTGATTGCATTTCTGCTGGTTGCTTATGGATCAGACACGGACTGGTTTAGCTCCTCTGAGACTGACCGTCTTCCGAGTGGACATCAGGAGAACAGAAGCGTAAAACTAAAACCAAAAGAAAACAGGAAGAGAACAAAGAACGGTGAAGCCGCACCTGAACTGACAATTTATCTGAGCAGAGCTGTGGGTGCTTTTTGTGACTCATACTTTTTGTTCCTAATTCTAAAATTAAATTGTGACAGAATTCTGGGATTAAGATTTAAGTCCTAACCCTAAGATTTTTTTTCAGTCGCTCTAATCCTCTCCCATACACTTTATGTCTAGAATATGGGTATGAAGACCTTCATTTTAAAGGATAAAAAAATATGTAAGCATAGCAGAGTCATATCTTATTTTTGCTTGGAGTTGGTAGCTTAAGGCTACATTTCCCACTAGCAGAACATGCCCTAGGAATAGACTTTATCTTTGATTTTGCTGCACTGATTTTTATCCTTTAAAAAATGTCCATAATGAGTCTGACAACATTATGAATGTACAGTAATGCTCAACTGCGTGGTGGTATGGTCTTCAAAGGATTTGGGAATTTCAAACATTTTATTTTTCCTTGTAGTTTAGATTCAATCAAACTTTAACAAGATCTGAATAAGCTTGAAAATTTTCCACCTAAACAGAATGTCTGTCATGCTTTCATAAAAGATCGACACCATGATATCATTACATTTTATAGCATGGAGTTTTTTGGACAGCTTTGATGACATGGAAAATAAGTTATGATCATTTTTTGTACTCAAGTGGCAGAAACAGAGAGAGTGGAGTGAGTACCAGTCAAAAGTGTGGACACACCTTCTCATTCAGTGGTTTTATTTATTTATTTATTGTACTCTGTAAATTAATACTGAAGTCATCCAGACTATGAAGGAGCACATGAGGAAGTAAACTTAACAGTGTTAAACAAACCAAACTATGTTTTAGATTCTAGATTCTCCAAAGTCGGGTCCTTTTGCTTTGATTACAGCTTTGCACACTATTGGCATTCTCTCAGTCAGCTTCATGAGTTGCTGAGCACTTGTTGGCCTTCACTCTGAGCTCCAACTCATCCCAAACCATCTCATTTGGGTTTAGATCAGGTGATTGTGGACGCCAGGTCATCTGACACAACACTCCATCACCCTCATTCTTGGTCAAATAGCTCTTAAATAGAAATCGCCAACAGTGTCACATGTCCTCCTCCATCCTTCATGGTGGGAACTACACATGAAGGAATCAGCCAGTCACCTTTTCTGCATCTTACAAAGACATGGCATTTGGAACCAAAAATCTAAATTTGGACCAAATGACAGATTTCCACTGGTCTAATGTCCATTCCTTGTGCTCCTTGGCCCAAGCCATTCTCTTCCTCTTGTTGTTCTTCCTTAGAAGTTCCTTCTTTGCAGCAATTCAACCATAAAGTCCAGATTCACACAATCTTCTCTGAGCAGTTGAGATGTGTGTGATACTTCTGTGAAGCATTTAGGTGGGCTCTTATCTGGGGTGCTGTTAACTTGTGGTTTCTGAGGCTGGTAACTCTGATGAACTGATCCTGTGCAACAGAGGAAACTCTTGGTCTTCCTCTCCTGGGGCTGTCCTGATGAGATCCAGTTTCATCATAACATTTGATGGTCTTTGCGACTGACCTTGAGGAGACTTTCAAAGTTCTTGTATTTTTTCAGATTGACTGACCTTCATTTCTGAAAGTAATGATGGACTGTTGTTTTTCTTTACTTAGTTGAGTAGTTCTTGCCATAATATGGATTAGAGCATTACTCAAAGAGGGCCATTCACTGTATACCAATTCTACCTCTTCACACCACATCTGATGGTCTTAAACACATTAACAGAGCAAGAAATTCAAGAAATTACCTCTTGACAAGACACAGCTGTTAACTGAAGAATTGCAGGTGACTACCTCATAAATCTGACTGAGAAAATACCAAGATGTGCAAAGCTTTTTTAAAAACTTTTTTACAAAGGGTCAGGTAGGTTTGGATAACATTTTTCCCTTAATAAATCAAATCACCATTTAAAAACTGCATTTTGCGTTTACTCGAGTTATCTTTGTCTAATAGTAACATTTGTTTGATGATCTGAAACATGTGACAAATGCAAAAAACTAAGAAAACAGGATGGGGGCAGATACCTTTCAATGGCACTGTGTATACTGTAGGTTTCACAGGGCTGCACAGAGTCCTCTGCAAACATTCCTTTTCACATGACTGTATGCACTCTAATGTGGGTCACGTTTGCATGACATATACAATGTATCGCAGCGCCCTTCACTCCAGTGGCTCTTGTGAAGTATATTTAGAATCCCTATTTAGTTTTTAACTCCTGACACCCCAGGCTGGCCCATTCATTGCCTTCCACATCATTGCAGAACTCAAGTGCAGTCTGCTCTCCACCCTCAGCTGTGTTTGTTGTGTTTGGTTTTGCCTGGTCCACCTGGCCCTCCATTTCATTACTTCAATTAGAATGATTAGGATCTAAAATTGCTTGTGTCGGCTCAGTGATTGACAGAAATTGGCCACTTAGGGAGGAGAGCTGCAGACACACAAAACGCTGTTCAACGGCTTGTGTAGTGAAACGGGTACAGGGTGTGCATGCGAGTGTGTTGTTTGTTTGTTTACTCTGATGGGAAATGTGCTCACTGAAGACAAGAGCAATTCTTTAGGCAAACAATGCGAGATTATTACTACAGAAAGTCCAGATACCTTGCATTTCCCACAAGTCCACCGTGAATGTTTGGGGGAGCAGCAGTGTGTGTGTGTGTGTGTGTGTGTGTGTGTGTGTGTGTGTGTGTTCTTGCAACTGTGACAGCAAAGGTTTTGCAAACACCACAAACTTACCTTTGAATATGAGTTTTTCTGCTGCACGTATGCACATACATAATGAACAGTGTGCTGCCGTATAAAATTCAGCGTATACGCAGATAAAATGAATCACGTCCACTCCAGTTCCAAGACTGTAATCACGTGTGGACATGAACTCTCCCCCACCCCCACCCGCCCCATTCATACAGTTTAATATGCTCCAAGCGTGTTGCAATCAGGACATATCACAAGCACACTGATTGTGCAAAAGCATGACAGACAGGCAATCACTCCTCAGTCATGGCACGTTTTGTTCAACCCAGTTGGAGCTGGGAATGTGGCTTGTTTTTGCCGAGGTGCATTAAACGGTCGAACATAATTTAGACGACTGGCTGGTCTTCGTGTCTCTTCTCATTACGGCCTTCGTGGTCTGGGCCGCCGTAAGTAGCGACCGCTGGAGCAGATCTCGAGGGTCTGTCTCTGCACCAGCTTCGTGGCGTGCGTGCTGGTGGAGTGAGGCGTTATGTTTATAGCACATCAGTGTCAAGTACGGCCGTTCATCATCAGCCACTGATACTCGGGACTGCAGAGGTCCGTGACAGAACATTAATCTGTCTCTCAAACGGACAGCCATAAGTTTCTCCTCCTCTCCCATGAGCCATGCACATGTGACTGTCATACACTCCCTTTTCCGTCATCTTTCTCCTCTCTGTCTTCTTCAGGTTCACGACTAAATTTAGATTTTTCCACAGCGTTCTTACCCTCTTGTTTTATTTACTTTAGCTGTATTGACATTTCCACCCACAACATCCTTTGTGCCATCATTTTTATTCTATTGTTTAGGTATAAACACTGTGATTGCATAGCACATGACCTGTGTGTACCCCAGCTCCACCTGCCCCAACCTATTTCAGTCAAGCCACCCACCCCTGCAAATTTTGCTAAAGCTAAGGTTTTGAATTGGGTTTAAGGGTTGAATTGGGTGTTTATTCCCTCTGGCTCAATACTTGAATTCATCAGATTTCTAGAAATGTGATTAATGCTGTGATGCTCCAGCTTAAATTAAAAAAAAAAAAAACAGTTCATGAAGATTTAAGTGTTGAATTTCAAGGTTTTTGTTTGCACGTGCGCGCGTGTGTGTGCAATCCTTTTTTCATTATTTTAGTAGAAGACTCTCCTCTTCTCCTCTTTGGGAACTGCTGCCTTTCCATTATGATATTTGCGTCTTTTACCTCGCTTCCCTTTTGACATTTTCTTTTATCTTCCGGCCAGGATGTCTGTGAAAAGTGCAAAGGGAGGACCGGAAAGCAGACCATCCTCTGCTGCCAGGTCAGTGAAGAAAAAAAAAGTCAAAATTAGCAATTCAACTAAAAGCTCAGTGTGGATCCTCAACCTTTAATGTGGAGCGTGATATAATGAAGCATTCCCATTATTATTATTATTTCTGGTGTAGCAATTCATCAGTGATTCAGTAGGTTATCAAATTGGTGTATCTGCTTTTAAAAGTTTTTTTTCTCTATCTTAGCCACTTCAGTGGGATCATCAGTTTTCTTTTGTTTGTTTGTTTGTTTTGGGGGGGAAGGTTTTTTTTGTAAAACCTATCAACATCATTATTTATGTTTCTAACATTTTTCTGGTTGGAATAAATCATAGGACTCTAAATTGATTAAGGCCTCTCTCTTTCCTAGCACATCTCCACGAGTGGGGAGGGCTGCAGCAGCTGGAAGATCACCTGTTGCAGGGAGATTTAAAAACAAGGCCCTTCAGCTCAGCCTCTCCAAGAAATTCTGGTTATTATCATTCTCTGTTTCTAATCAACATTGATTAGGACGAGGGGAGTGGGACGTGTAGTGTTGTGCACCCAGTTATAAGATTGCATCAGCTGAAAAACAAACCTGTAGAATTTCCAAGTTGCCCTCCTGGAAAAATGCTGCCCTTTCCCTTTTTTTGTGGTGACTGATGTTACCACTGATATTACCTGACTGAACCCAAGATGCTGATGCTGCATGAACAAAGGATGGAAACTATAACCTCAAAGTGTGTTTGGTAAACTGCTGGAGAGGAAATTATAGGTTTGGCTTTTATGATGATAGCTCTCAACAATTGGCGTGCAAATGCACTCTTCACAGCTCAAAGTCCCCCACACCCCCGGGGAAAGGCCCTGAGGAGCAGGGTAGCCGAAGTGGTAAACGGAGCCTCAGCAACAGCTCAGCGGTGGCCGCTGCCTACGTCGCCTACCTCAATAAACTTTTTGGACAGGTCAGTTCAAGGCACTCATACATATATGCATGAATGTTGACAGAGCTTTGACACGCATTCATCAGAAATAAGGTTGCAATTGTGTGATGAAACCATAGCTGAAAACCATAAAAGAAAATAGACGAATTGGCTTCAAATCTTAAAATGCTGCAAAAAACAAAGTGCTCCAGGATCTGTTCTTACATGCAAAGATAACAGCACATTTAAATAAAGGTTAAATATAAACTAAATTGAGCAGAGGTGGTACGGATTATATAAAATGCTATTTACATATTCCATATCATCATGTTCTGGTGGCTGTGTCCTGCTGATAGTTTTATAGTAAAAATTAAAGCTTTAAACGGCAACACACCTTTCCATTTTTAAAAGATTGTGACAGTAATGACCCCCACATGTTTTAATCCATCATATTCAAGTTTAATACAGTTTGTTTATGTTTCACATTTTGTTCCCCCAAATGAACTAGAAAAGGTGGCTGGGGAGAAGGAAGGTTTGGGTTTCTCTGCTTAGGCTGCTGCCCCCGTAACCCAGCCCCAGATAAGCGAAAGAAAAATGGATAAATGGATGTTCATGTTTCAAAGCAAAATGCTTGTGACTATGTGTAACTAATTTATTGGCTACATGGAGAAGACCTACAAATAGTTTGGGTTGTCTTGCATTTTTAGAGCCAGAGAGTGCAGACAGAAAAAAGATTAGAATTAAAGTGATCAAAGCGCAGGGACAGAGCAGGGACAAAAGATCAAACTGGTTTGTCCACATATTAGAGAATGGTTAGAGAAAAACGTGTATTCCCTCAGTGGTTGGTGAGTGATTACTGGAGGTTGCTGCACAAAAACCTCCTTGTGATTGCTTTGATCACAATCTCCTCTAAGTGGTAGTGAAACCTGAAAAAAGTGCAGCTCAAACTGGAAATGGAGACTGTTCGCCTTCAAAGTAAAAGTTGTGCCTGACCCTGAAACTTACACATTTCAAAAGACACAACACACCGGCGTCTTCCATGCAAACTACAGGCAACTGCAGCAATCTGATAGCAAGCAAAGCAATCTCAAGGAGGTTTTCAGTGCGGCTCAATACACCTTATTATCTAGCAAAAGCTCACAACCACTTGCCAGCTGGTCATATTTTTCCCTATGACAGGTGGTTACCATGGGGTCACTGACCAGTCTCTAGTTCTGCTTGATTTTGGCTTAGGAATGAATTTCTCACTGGCTGCCAGCATCCTCCAGCAACTTTTTGTTAAAAGTTCCAGGAATATGAAATTTTTTTTCCTGGGCACTGATAGTTGCCAGGCACTCGCCAACTGGTCTATAGGCCTGTGTGATTGGGGTCTTAAATACACCGTCTATGTGAAATATGAATAAATTAAAACTTGCAAAACAATGGGAAAGGATCATCAAACAACAGGGAACTTTAGAAGAATTGATCATTCTTTGCAAATGTACCATGTCCAGTACACCTTTCTGTTATTTTTTTTTTCATTTAGATTTTACTTTTCACTCGGGTTTTTTATCAAGTTTTTTTGTGCTGTGGATTAGGTGATAATCCAGAATACAAAGGGCATTGCACCAGTGGGACATTGTACCAGGGTCCAAAAGACAGGAGAGGCCCAAGTGTATGACTATCAAATTAGCCTTTCTCTTCTATACATGGAGCATATATATACAGTAGAAACTGCATTACAGGAAAGTTTGACTGATGTTTAAGTTTATATGTTTAAGTTACAGTTTTATCTTGCAAACCAAAGCCTAACCTTAGTTATAAAGTATACTTTTTTTATTAATAGACTTTTAGCTGCAAATATTTACTCACTTATTTACACAAATACACTAACCCTGGTTTTGTGAACCTGTTGACGTCAACTATGCAACAATTTGTTTTTCGGCTCATCAGCACAGCAGCATTATAAATTATCTTTAAAAAAAGAAGAAAAAAGTGGTGACGAGACGAGAGCAGCACGAGTACCACCAGGATGTTGGAGTAGTGCTGTCTTTACTTTGGCCCAAAAGATGAAGTTCTGATGGGTTTTTGTAAAGGATCGAATCATTCTGACCATTATATGGTGAAAACATCCACTCATACTGGAATATGTGTGTGTGACATATCTGGAAGCTGGTCCTGATTGTTGAATGAGGAATTCTAGAAATGAGTAAGCTTGTTTGGTGACCTTGTCCTGTCAGTCTGTGAGGTTAATGGGCTTCTCTCGTTTGTTCCATACTTTACAGTCATCTCATGTTACTTAAGTGAGGCTAAATCTGTTTTGGGCTTATGGCAGCCAAGTAGAAGACGAAGATGTGAGTTTCTAGCGTAGGTTCCCCAACCTCTGACTGCATTTGCTGTCCATGGTGCTGATCAAAAGCTGTAATGACACTGTAGATATTAACTAATGTTATGTTCTGCAAGCTGAACTGTATTGACAGCAAAACAGAGCTTTTTGGACACCGTGATTTTTGACAAAAATGATGACAACCAGACAGAGCCTTAATATTTCCTACTACAATTACCTCCTTTGTCATAGTAACTGCTCACTGTTTACACCAGCCTGCAGCTGCTCCCGTTGCTTCAATTGACATGACTTTGTCTCACCCCTCACCATCACCCACAGCAGGTCTCATACATATAGGTAGAACCTCCTTGTAAGGAAAAAAATAGCCTGAGCAGGAAGAGAAGTGTTCAATTTTCCCTCAATATTCAAGATTTATTTTAATTAAAATTATGCAATACAAGAAGTGCCAATGTAGCCTCTTTATGCTGTCCACAAAACACAAACACGGAAAAGTGATAAAGTGGAGGTTTACGTGGTGAGCCACAGCTGGAAGAAACAACAATACATTTAAAGTTATGCAGTCGAGCAGGAAAATTGCCCTATTTATTGAGCTGATTGTAAGCACTAACAATCAGCTGTATGTATAAACACTGCTTGTGGCTGTTTACATCCATAGCTATCCAAAAGTGAACGCTCTGTTTGTGAACCAGTAATCGCTAAAACATGAAACATGAAATTGGGATTGTGGGATGTAATCTGCATCCTCTATGTGCTGAAAAAAAAGCTTTATTAAAAAAGGGAAGCAGCTCCAAAAATTGCACAAATGATTTAATGCTTGGGCACCGTGGCATCTTCCAGTAATGCTTTGCTTGGCTCGGGTTAAGAATTGGCTCTGTTCACGGCTGATACCATGATCCCAGGTCCCTGCGGGATGTCACAGAATGTTTCAGAAAATTACAAATGGACAAGAGCCAAGAAACAATAC
Organism: Andinoacara biseriatus; assembly: GCA_015108635.1. Classification (NCBI taxonomy): domain Eukaryota; kingdom Metazoa; phylum Chordata; class Actinopteri; order Cichliformes; family Cichlidae; genus Andinoacara; species Andinoacara biseriatus. The sequence goes on from VUQJ01005736.1 coordinate 56,946, forward strand.
AGAACATCCATGATTTTTGTTGGAAAAATTAGCTGATTAATACATGGACGACCATATAAAATTATTCAGAATGTGATACTGTATATCCATCTCTATTTAAAAGGGCAGAGACCTTGTACCATTATTATTTCCACAGATGTGAGTATACTCAAATTTAGTCATTTTGAAGACACATCAAAGAATTAAATATTTAAATCAAATCTTCATACAGTTGAATTTGGCTGTACTTTGTGGTGTGAGTAGCATTGACAGCAATTTGTGGTTGCTTCAAAATCACCTGCAGCAAGTTGCACTGACACAACTCAGATATGTACAGAGTAACAGCAGGAAGCAGCGGGTCATGATGGTCGCGCTGTCCATCTGCATGAATATAACTATGGATATTACTAGTCAGTCTACCTAATGAGCCAATATTCACGATGCATGAATGGATGACATTAGTGATTTGCCCAGGAGAGGATATCTAATTGTTCTGAGAAACGTAAATGTTCCCTTGGCAGGATTATAGGCTGTATTAGATTTGTCATGCAGCTGGTAGATTAGACAGTTTGCTGGTATTGCACACAAGAGTGAAAAAAAGTTATCATTTTCATTTAAAACCATAATAGAAATGGTCTTCCCAAGAGTTAAAGCATTGCTAGACTGATTTCTTTCACTTATATGTTTCAGATCGTCAAACAAATTTTAATATTAGACAAAGATAACCTGAGTAAATACAAAAGGCAGTTTTTAAATAATGATTTCATTTCTTAAGGGAAAAAATATCCAAACCTATATGGCCATATGTGAAGTAAAAATAACAAAGTGAAGCAAGTTAAAAGATCTCATAAAGCAGCCCACGCTACTTTCTAAAGAAAGAGCTGAGAAACAAAGTCATTGACATCTATCAGTCTGGAAAAGGTTACAAAGCATTTCTAAGGCTTTGGGACTTCAGTTAACTGCAGTGAGAGCTGTTATGCACAAATGGAGAAAACTTGGCACAGTGGTGAACTTTCCCAGGAGTGGCTGATACACCAAAATTAGTCAGAGAGTGGGTCGACGACTCATCCAGGAGGTCACAGAAGAACCCAGAACAACATCTAAAGAACTGCAGGCCTCACTTACCTCAGTTAAGGTCAGAGTTCATGATCACTAAGAAAGAGACTGGACAACAATATTGTCTATGGGAGAGTTCCAAGGAGAAAATCACTGCTGACCAAAAAGAACACAAAGGCTCATCTCACATTTGACAAAAAAACATCATGATGGTCCCCAAGACTTTTGGGAAAACCTTTGGGCCAGGTAGGTTTGGATAGCTTTTTTCCTTACTCGGATTATTTTTTGTCTGATTAAAATTTGTTTGATGAATATACAAAAAATAATAAATCAGGAAGGGAAAGAGAAGGACAGAGAAAAAAACAAGTAAATAAAAACTTGTTTGCAGCTGTGTTCAGTGTTTCAACTGTTTTATAGACCTCACTTTTATAGTGATGGTCAGTGGAAAAAATTCTTTCTGTGCCACAGGAGACTCATTCATTGCAACCCTGAGAGCGACCACTGAGAAAGATTTGTGCTGAAGCTGCGTAACCACTATCTCTCTCTTTTCACATTCATGGGATTCACTGAAAGCCTGTGTAGGAAAGAGGTCAGACAGCTAATGCTATAAAATTCATTTTGACTTTCTTTCTTTTTTGTAAATCTGGCCGCATAATCAGAAATGACCAAATTTAGCTAATAGGTTATTTAACTGTAAACCACAATGTTTCTCTAACTGCCAGATTAATGTTTAAACACACACACGAAAGGGATTTCCCGTAAATGAAACCCAGCCCAAGAGGAGCTGTGTGCCTATGAACATTTAATGATGTTGCATAACTCGATCCTAATAACTGCTAGGACTGTTTCATAGTTTCAACCCATTTACTGGAAAAGGAATAACCACGACCTTGGGCTGCTGCAGACTATTTTATGTTCCTCTCTGACATGCTACGTCACCTGCCATGACTGATCTACCTTGTTTTACTGTGGCGGTCTGATGTTTGAATTTACAAGCGATGCTTGGACACTGAGGTAGAGAGAACATATATCCTGCAGCATTCCTAATCTCAACACAAGTAGCAAGATTCCCTGTCAGCCCTCATCACATCTAAGCAAACAAGCGGCTGGGAGAGAGAAAAAGAAAGACAATTGATACATGTACACATCGGATAGTTGCACAGTTGAATGCAAAGCAAACTGGAGTGTACTTGGAGGGCATTTACCATGCCCATAATGTCCCTGCTTTGTGGTTTTTAAGAGCCTTCTCACTCCAGTGACCGCGTGCTAATGTGAAGCATCAACATACTTCTCATATGTGTACATGCGTCATGCTTACAAAGCAGTGTGCTGCTCAGTGGGCCATATGAAGGCAGACAGAATGAAATGAACCATTAATGGGCTTGTTCTGATGGATGAATTGAGAGCCTTCATGGCATGCGGACTAATCCTTTCTGGATCAGAAAAAAAATCTGTTGACCTTGCTTTCTAAATATGCCCTTTTGTGGTTGGAGGAGCCTGCGCAGGGTAAACAGCGGTGCAGCACAGTGGGCATTATTCAGTTTTTATATGCAACGATAATTATATTACAAATTTGAAGGGTTGTATAAGTCATGAGTGTCCTAATGTTTTAAGTAGAACCCGCATATAGTGACATAACTCATGGTGCAATTGCGTCTTGACATTACATTTATGTCTCAACTCTGTTGGCAATTTTACACAGTGAATAATCATTTGAACGCCTGCCATGTGGAGCAGCTTCCAAATAAACCACAGGGCCCTTTTTCCTGATGCTATTGTGCACTTGAACAGGATGACCTTGTATGATTTATGAATTAGACACACTGAGTGCCAACATGTATTAGGAAGAAAAATATTGCACTTCTCTTTGCATTTCATTCGCCGTGCCCGCTCTGATTTCCCTTTTTTATCGCTCACTTTTCCAACATTAAAAAAATGAACATCTCAAGGTTGAAGAATGGCTTCCTTTCATAAAAGTAGCAGCAGAGTAATGAAAATAGACACTTGATTAAAAGCTAAGGTGAAACTGAAAACTGTAAGAACTCACAAGTAAAGGCTGGCATGGGTTCTGAGGTAAACTATTCTTTCCATGCAGAATATGAAACTAATCAAGAAGCTATTCAAATTCAACAGTGTCTCTCTCTTCTGTTTGATGTGCAATATTTTTGAGTTTTGAGTTTGTCACAGGTTTCAGGTAAAAAAAAAGAAAAAAGAAGTAGCAACTATAAAAAGAAATCAATAAATGTTGAAAAATCTGACTCAGCAAAAATCTTCAAGTGAGTAGTTACATGAATAGTTATGATTTGTTATGCCTTGATCTCACAGTTTTTAAATACACTGAGCCTCAATTTTTTCCCCCCATTGTCACGTCAAAGCATTGAAAGTCAAAACCACAGCAAATCTGTGCACATTTGTTCAATAAATAATCAAAGTTTTTAGAAGCTGTTGTGTCGATCTTGTTTCTTTGAGATTACAGATATCCTCAGGCGTCTGGCATCTTTGCAACATTTCCATATGTCAGGCTGTGTAGGGCTCTATAAGATGACTGAGTTGTTAGCATGTTCCTTGCTTTTCCCTGTAGATGATATTTCTCTGGCTGAGTTTGCAAGCCCTCGAGTCAGAACGCTGTGGCACAACCATCGTGCTAAGGACACATCGTCTCAGTGCATCTACAGGATGATTAATGACATTTCAGTGTGATCTTTTAATATCTAAGCTATTTTATGCAAATTCAATTCAGCACATGTTTACAAATGTGCTAATTAGAACACTCTCTCAAGGACTGAGGCATGTGATATATGACTATTTTTTTCCTATTATGCGATCCCATTGAGGGCTTACATATTGTGGAGTATGATAGATTTTTGCAAAGCTGCCAAACCACAAAGCCCATCCTTTTACGTCTGCATTCCTTGCCTTAGGTTATGTATTCTAATTGATTCCAAAATACTGCCTTTTCATTAAAACTGCCTGTGTGCAGTCAGACACATAACAACATGTTACTATTTTAAGCCATCAGCACACCCATCATCTATTATGCTTAATGGCTAGGTGTAGATTTTGTTCCTAGCTTCTAGCTTGCCTCACTCTGAAAAAATGGAAATGGTAGAGAAAAACAAAAGGAGAAAAAGATATTACTCTGAGAAATGTCAAAACAGGGCAGAGCATACTGAATGCTTCACACACGACTATATGCAAATTACATATCTTGTCCATGTAGGGCAGTGTGTGTGTGTGTGTGTGTGTGTGTGTGTGTGTGTGTGTATCCATTATTGCTTAAATGTACCTGTGTTTCTTTGCAAATGTGCAAAGTTATGTTATGGCTGTGCATGGGTGTATAGTCACACGGACTGTGCCTAATGCTGGGGCTCCCTCGAGATACTGTGTGTGCGTGCATGCACGCGTGTAGGAGTGTGTTATTTTGCAAATTAGGAAGACATGTCGCTGGGTTAAATCCCATTAGAGTTTACTGCCAGCATGCAGCAGCAGCACTGACATGATATGCATGTTATTCTAATTTGGTAGTCATAAACAGATCATCACTGGGATGTTTCTCAGGAGAATTCATTGTTTTAAAACCAGCCTGATTTTACATCCCATATTCTGATACAGGTGTAATTATTTCTACTGCTTCCCCCCCCCATTTCCTATGCTGTGCAGGAGAGGCAACTGATGCCACTGGAGATAGATGGTAAGATGTTGTTGAAGGTGTAATTACAATGCAAGTGTGTGATAAATTACTAATCAAACACACAACAGAGTATCTAGCTGCAGACAAGATGGCAGAGTGTGGCAGTACCACTGCAAGAGGCACCACCTCAGTATAAAGAATCCCGTGATTCTTCAAGGTGTTCATTTCTCAGGGTGCCAAACTTCCGTTCTGCAAGATACCGTTGGTGTTGCAGAGATAAGCAAAGTGCCTGTGCCATGATGCAGGTGCTACTGCAATTTTAGAACCAGAGCAAGGCCCCAGCCCCCAGGTTGCTCCCCGGGCGCTCTCTAGCTGCCCCCTGCTCCACGTTGTGCTGTGTGTGCTACATGCTCTGTGTGTAATGGGTTAAATGCAGGGACTGAATTTCACTGCATGTATGTCACAAATAAAGTTCTTTCTTCTTCTTCTTTCTTAAGAACAATAAAGTCCACATTTGGAGGTTGATGTGGTGGTGGATTGTGTCACCAGCAAAAGATTGTGGTTTGGGTTAAAATGTTAATTTTCTCAACATTCACACAAAAAAATGATGCTTGCTCTGCGCTATAAATCTGATGCCAAATGGTTCCTGTTCAAGCATCCACCAGAGTAGACCAGTTCCTATACACAACCTAATATCCTCAATAAGGAGCTGGTCCAGTATTCCACTACCAGGACATAAACAGCATTCCTACGGAATCCAAGGTTCAACCAATGGATGGACTTTTTTCCCCGGTACCCTGGTATAGATTTTCCTACAGATGTTGAGGAGTCTGATCCCCTCTGATGCTGGAACACACCCGCTGGTCCCCCTTCTTAAAAAACAGGGAGCACCACTCCAGTTAGACAATCCAAGCTCACTGTTCCCAACTTCCACATGATGTTGCAGAGGCATGTCAACCACAACAGCCCTACAATATCCAGAGTCTTAAAGAACTCAGGATGAATATCTTCCACCCCTGCTGCTGGATAGTTTCCTACCTACCTCAGTGACCTGAACACAATGAGGGACTAGTTGCCCCCCTCATCCTCAGACTGACCTTCCTCCATGGAAGATGTTGTCTGTGGGATTGAGGAGATCCTCAAAATGTTCTTTTCATGACAAAATTCTCAGTTGAGGTCATCCCCATCATATAAAGTGTGAGCAGAAAACCTCTTCCCCCTCCTGAGTCACCTGACTTGTTTGCCAGAATCATCTTCAAAATCTTCTCCACTTAACCTGCAAGTACCCATCAGCTGCCTCTAGAGTCCCACAGGCTAACCACCCCCCAATAGGACTCCTTTTATCACTGATGTCCACCATCTGGTTTGCCACACAAGTGCCAATGACCTTATGGCCACAGCTCTGTACAGCTGCCTCAGCAATGGGTGTGTGGACATGGTCCAATTTCACTTCATGGCGCTCCCTTGGAATGCTGTCAAAGTTCTGCAAGAGATGGGAGCTGAAGATCTCCAAGACCGGGGCACCTGCCCAGTACACCCTCACTATACGCTTGGTCACGCCAGGCCTAAATTATTGGAACAACTGATTTATTAATGAGTTTTTTTCATTTCTGGGTAGTTTAATTTACAATATTATAGATGTATGGTTTATATTCAAATCTAAATCTTCAAAATATTAAGTAACTAAAACTCTGAAATAAATGCATTGTACTACAAAGTGAAGAATTTGTCTCCAGAATCATAGACACGTACCTTTAAACAGACACCTGGCTGACTGTAGTTCAGACTTCTGCTTCTTAAACAGTATCTGCTTACACTATTTGTGTGTGTGTGTGTGTGTGTGTGTGTGTGTGTGTGTGTGTGTGTGTGTGTGTGTGTGTGTGTGTGTGTGTGTTTGTGCCTGCCTCTTGGGAAAATCCAGCTTTACAGTTTGTTGCAAACCAGTCAGTGTGTTTTGTTTATGTGTCTGTCAGAGCTTCAAGAGGCCTTTAAGGAATTTGACTATGATGCGGATGGCTTCATTCATTACAAAGACATTGCAGACTGCATGAGGACCATGGGCTACATGCCTACAGAGATGGAGCTCATCGAGATCATTCAGCAAATCAAGATGAAATGTAAGTATTTATCTGGCAGTGTGCATCTTTAAGGTTGCATTTCTCCCTAAAGAGGCTAAAGCATGAAGCGTAATTAATGGATCTGTCTGTGGAGTGCAGGTGTGAATGCGCAAGTCATGAGTCTGCACAAACCCACGTGCTTGTGCTCTTCCCTGTGAGTCCTTGTGGACCTCATATTTGCCTTTGGAATTCGGGACATTCCAGACGTTTTAGCAGACTGATTAATGGTCCTCACACTGCAGGTGCAGGGGTGTACGGGTGTTAGTCTACATGTAGAAGTGTGTGTTTTCACTTAAGTTTTGTCTCTCTGCCCTTAATGTTGTTTGCCTCTGCTTTCTTTTCTCAACGATCAAACGCAGATATGTGTGGTAAGTGTTGAAAGTTTAAGGTGAATCATCATCGCAGCTGGATTTTTGCCATTGCCTGGAGTGAAGTTATCTGTAACACCTACCTGGTATCAAAACAACCTTAGTTCTGAAAACCTGAACAAAGGTTCTTCTGAGACTTTACATAACTTCCAGTGGACAGCTAGGACTTTGCACATGGATTATGCTATGGATGTGAGATTTTGCAGTGTATTATACATCAATTATAATAAGCAATTATCAGGATTTTCATAATATTTATTGTTATATTATAAGTGCAATATCAGCTATATCAGTATCAGCTATATCAGTGGTACACCTGCACATCATGAGAACTTTTGTTTGTTTGTGTTTAGCATTATTTGAGCAGTTTATGTTGCTTCTTAAAAAAGAAGCAGCACAATTATTCTCTTATAAATTAAATATTGGAATTATATACTGCACCCCTGCTTCATTCTTTATAGCCATTTTCATTGACTGGTATGACCAGTGGCTTCTGGTGACCAGTATTAACCATTGTTAGCATGCTAGTTCTGTGCAACTGATGTTACTGAGTGCACACACTAAGAACTGTTTTCTAGTTCTGCTTGTGCTGAGAAATGTATTTAGTAATTGTGAGTACAGAGTAGGCACATATTAACTGCTTCCACTTTTCCCCTGATGTGTATTTTCCTTGAGTTTTAATTGCCTCCCGCTGAATGTGAAAGGAAAGGGGAAAGATGCAAAGAGGAAGGTACTTTTTAAAGAAATTGGACTTTTTCTCTGAACCACGATCTGAGGTCATTTCTGGTGACAGCAACACAGCTTGACCAAGTTTAAGTTGGATTTTAGAGCTGTGTAGTGTGTAGATTATGTTTCATGTTTTATGCACTTCAGATAGTAATCAGGATGCACTTTTTACCACCGCTGCTGCTATACAAGAAAATGAAGTGTCATTGTCTGTATGAATACTATCAGGCAGCAACACAAGAGCCACCTACTCTGAACAACAACAACCCACATGAAAGCGTCCATAATATCTCACCTGCGCCTTCGCCTGCAGAAGTGACCAAAAGAAGCAGTTCGATCTTTACTAGGAAAAGTGAACCGCTAATGTTGGGTCAGCTGCAAATCAATAAAGGACACAAATTTACCAGCAAATGTCACTTTGGTCCATCAAAATCCTGTTGAGGGCCTTGTGCTTTCTACTTAAAAGGAACTAACGGCCCATGACAGCAAGCTCCAGCGATCTAGTTTCTTTCTCCCCTGTCGGTATTCAGAATCGAAACTCAGCCTTCAAGCGGCTGTCAAACAAACACGTACTCCAAAACCATGAGAAAAAAAGGGATTACATATTTCCACCCAGACACTTTTTTCTACCTGTCTATTGTTTAAAAAAGTGCTGTCATTGTGTTTACTGCAAAACTGAGTGACTACGTGATTTCAGCAGGAAACTTTATTTCTTTTCTGTATTTTTATATGCCTGCTGTAAAAAAATAACCTAATCTCGCCTTTAATTTAAAAAGACAACCTTGACAACATTGAGCCCTAAGAAAAATATGAGTGGATGAATAAATCAAATCAAATCAAATCAATTTTATTTATATAGCGCCAATTCACAACAAACAGTCACCTCAAGGCACTTTGTATTGTAAGGTAAAGACCCAACAATACTGCAAAGAAAACCCAACGGTCAAAACAACCCCCTATGAGCAAGCACTTGGCGATGGTGGGAAGGAAAAACTCCCTTTTAACAGGAAGAAACCTCCAGCAGAACCAGGAAGGGGCAGTCATCTGCAGCGACCGGTTGGGGCTGAGGGGAGAGAGAGGACAAAAAAAAACATACTGTGGAAGAGACACAGAGAATGATTAAACACAGAGTGAAGTATGAACAGAATAAAAAGAAGCAGTGCATTATGGGAACCCCCCCCCCCCCCAGCAACCTAGGCCTATAGCAGCATAACTAAGGGATGGTTCAGGATCACCTGATCGAGCCCTAACTATAAGCTCAATGAAAAAGGAAAGTTTTAAGCCTAATCTCAAAAATAGAGAGGGTGTCTGTCTCCCGAATCAAAGCTGGGAGCTGAAAGCTGACGGCTCTGCCTCCCATTCTACTCTTAAGTTTCCTAGGAACTGCAAGTAATCCAGCAGTCTGAGAGCAAAGTGCTCTACTGGGGTGATGCGGTACTATGAGGTCTTTAAGATAAGATGGGGCCTGATTATTCAAAC